>MEHQ01001318.1:94029-195660 GCA_008828725.1 Saccharina japonica
CACCATGACGAGAGGACCACCACATATCACACACAGACCAACAACGAGTTACGGTAGAGAAATACAGGGTTATCTACAATCGTTGCGTGGCACCAGCAGTATCAGCAGTAGTAGCACTGCTGCTGCTGTAGATACCTGGTACTGCTATAATACCTGGTATACCGTACCTGAAGCGATCCCGTCATAAATACGGTGGGTGTGTGTACGGGCAAGGAAGGGGCTGGGTCGTTCGACGCCTCTGTTCATAGGAAGCGTTCGCGCGACCATGTCACACTACTCTCTATTGCTGTAGGTGCGACTACTACTACTGCTGTACTGGTATGTCCTTGGTGCTGCTTCGATCGTACTACTGCGATTTATTCTCTCTGCCTTGAGCCGACCGAAGAGAGAGAGGTGGTGTTTAGAGCTTGTATCAAACCGGTACTACAAAAGTACTGCTGCACATCTTATCTCTCTGTACTCTTGGATAAAGGATCAGCACAGGCTCTAGATGCGGGGTTGGATGTCTATGGTGTGGGTAGAAAGGACGGGACGCACGCACACAAACCCATAAAGGAGATGCAACACACACCGCATCAATAGCCGCAGGTATTGTATCCTCAGCAACTTACTCAGCCCAAATTACAGCTTCACGCGTCTATGGTACCTGGTGCCCCGACACTACTGTACGCCACAGTTTCGACTGAAGATTGGAAAACACGCTGCGAGAGGGCCCAACCGCGTACGAACAGAAGCAAGCTACCCACCCCGGAGCTACCAGGACGAGGGATATCCCCCTCGAGGCTTCAATAGTTATTGCTGTTCTCACCTGTTTGAAGCCTGTAGAAACTCGGTCCGTGTCGCCCAAGAAGCGTGGAACGCAGGCTGGTGTCGAGATCTTGAGGACGCTCGCACAGTCAAAGGGCCAGAGATCCAACGGAGTCACTTGTTGACAAACAGAAGAGCTCTGTCGTGGATGTATGTTGAGCTTGTTGAACTTTCTCGTGGACGAACGAATAGAAGAACTGAAGCTTGTTGTGTTTTGTTGTGAGCGAGGGTCCTTGTGAGGTTGTGAGCGCCTGTGCGATGCCTCGCAGTTTGTTTTTTCCGGGCCATCGCTGCCGGGACTGTGCGCTCGCTAGATAATAATAACCTGCCGAGACTCTTCCTGCTTTCAGGACCTGCCGAGGCTCTTCCTGCTTCGAGGATCTGCCGCTATAAAGCGTCCTGCCGAGTGCTTCACGGAATTTCGACTTTTTACCGAATGTCCGGCCGTGCAATAAAAATTCCAACAATCCTAATTTGATAGCGGTACGGCCACGAATCCGCCTGTGGCGCTAGCTCTGCGTTGGCCATAGTAGTACCAGGTATGGAAGCTCCTGGTATGGTACATATCATAGTAGTAATGGTGTACTCGGATTAATAGTGTGCTGTGATGTACCACGCTGACCGGAGAAGTAAGGACATCCGTGCGGGGCAGTATCGCCCCGGGGGACACCCGTTTTGATTAGAGGTGTACATGTATGGAAGGGTATCTGATTCGGAGATGGGGCCCCGGGTACGGCGGGCCATCGACTCTGAGACCCGGCAAAAACGCAAGTCAGCCCATGGGGTTGGGGTTTCCCAACCGTGGGGGGCGGCATCGACCCGGGGGCATCTGTTTTCGTCCCCGGGTTGTTGGAATAGTAGATGTATGGAAGGAGTTCTGATGCGGGGATGGGACGTTATCACCCCCGGGTGTGGCTGGACCTCGTATGTATAGGTATGTCCGTAAACCAGCCCGAGGGGCTGATCTTTCCGTACCTTGCGAGGCGGTATCCACCCGGGGTGTGTCCAATTTCGTCCACATGTCGTTGGAGTCGTAAACGTACGGAGGAATTTATGATCCGGGGAAGGGAGTATATCATCCCCGGGTGAAGCGGGACCCCGCTGTTTCTCCGAGGGGAAACTCTCGCCACGAGCCGACTCTATGAGAGCCAGCTACAGTAATCCTGACGACGACTTAGGATAGATCTTCCAGCGGTTTTCCGGGAAATTTCGACTCACTGATAGTATCAGGACTCTCACTGATAGTATCAGGAGGAATTTCGTGGTCCGCAGTCCGGAATGTTCTCGAACTTTTCTCGCCAGATGCAAAAGCGGCGCAGCCGCGTTTTCCACCCGTTTCTGGCCCGTTTTGGGCCCGGGTCGGTGTCAGGGTTAGGGTTAGGGTTAGGGTTAGGGTTAGGGCTAGGGGTTGGGTTGGGTCTACGTAGTCGTTGTCACGGGGACTCCGCGCCGCACATATTTTATGGGTTCCCATTTTATTATGAGGCGTTGTCGCGGGTCAAACGTAAGTTTCGCCTCCGGGCTAAGTTGTCAAGTACTGGTAGCACCGAGCTCTCACAGGCAGTAAGTAGTATTAATAGTAGTAGTAATAGTAGTAGTGTAGCAGTAGCAAAATGGCAGTGCCTGCTGGACCAGGATCCAGCCCTAAACAATCCCCAGAACACCTACGAGAACAGCAGTACAATGGGGGCCCGCTGTTAAGAAACGTCTATTTGGCTTCCAGGCTCAAAGTCTTATTTCGTGTGCCCTCACCAGCAACATTTACGGCATTTCTTACATGATGATTCTTATTATTCTCGACTCAATTTGTTTTTTTTCCAGTGTTTCTTATTTCTTATTTATATACAGTACAGTACACCTAATAAGAAACAGGCTATTACAGTAAGAAAGCCAGACTGAGATTTAGAGGAAACAAATAAATTCGGGAGTCATTGTATTGAAGTTAGTGTAGAAAGCACCCTCTCTCAAAATAAGAAATCCAGCCTGGACCAGATTTTCTGCTTCTTATTAGGTGCCCTGTACTGTATGCCGCGATAACCACATACATACCACGTTGACATTGTACAGGTCAACCGCAACGACGAGTGCGGTACTACAGCAGAGCAGTATGCCACACGGTAATAGCTTGGATATGAGGGTACTCTCTTGACCTCCCCAATCAACAAACCTGTAACTCAATCAAGCCTGCCATACACTCTATATACCAAGTGTAGGCTAACACTACGCGGATCAACTCGCCCCCAACTAAGCTGCAAGCTCCCCGCGTTGCGGACATTCAACTCGTATGATGAAACTGTAAAAAAACAAATGTCGGGGAAAAAAATAAAATGAATTCGTACAAACAAATAATGTCGGCTGTGATGAGACTTTATTACTCGGTTTGCTTTTCTGTATGGTACTGGTAGCACGTCTGGATGGTTTTAACGTTTGGCGATTCTTATTCCGTGCCACGCTCCGGAGCGACCTCATTTCTTAAATTGGATGGAACGACAATCACTGCTGTTTCTTATATAGCGTTTTTCTTACTTCGTTGACCGGTTTGAGCTGTCTTTCTTACACGCAATTTCTTATTTTTTCTCACAATTTCAGCCTCTGTTTCTTAGCAGAATATTTCAAAGGTATGTTCGGTAGGGTACGTACCGAACTGTACCGGGGGTATTTTCTCGGTAAATACCGGTACCCGACACTTCGGTAAGTTCGGTAAGGCCTCGATACCGGTACCCGGCACTTCGGTAAGTTCGGTATTTTTTCAATACCGATACCCGACGCTTCTGTAAGTTCGGTATTTTTCCAATACCGGTACCCGACACTTCGGTAAGTTCGGGACGCCCGCCCAAATATGCCCCAGGTACCGGTATACCCTCGACCGCAATACCGGGGGTACCGGTATTTGTTCGGTACCGGGCTCGATACCCTACCGAACACTTCGGTAAGTTCAGTACTTTTTCAATACCGGTACCCGACACTTCGGTAAGTTCGGTATTTTTTCGATACCGGTACCCGACACTTCGGTAAGTTCGGTACTTTTCCAATACCGGTACCCGACACTTCGGTAAGTTCGGTACTTTTCCAATACCGGTACCCGACACTTCGGTAAGTTCGGTACTTTTCCAATACCAGTACCCGACACTTCGGTAAGTTCGGTACTTTTCCAATACCGGTACCCGACACTTCGGTAAGTTCGGTACTTTTCCAATACCGGTACCCGACACTTCGGTAAGTTCGGTACGCCTACCCGAACATGCCTTGGGTTCCGGTATATCCTCGACCACAATACCGGCGGTGATCGGTGCGGCCTCGATACCGGGGAATCGGGTATGTATGCAATACGGACACACATTATGACATTATACAAAGTACCTGGTATTTATTTGTGGCAGCAGCGACAGTCTTCTCTACATTCATGTATCCATCTGGTCCTTTGCTCTGGAGTGACACAACGCACTCATCTTACACCCACCATGAACGTCTGCAGACACAACCTAACAATCGCGGAGAGTACGGAGCGAAAGGATAGATGATACTATCACTAAGCCGCGCCGGTGGGGTTCGAGGCGCCGCCGATGCGGTGCTATGGCACGCTCTACGCAGCTTCGTGTAGTGGGAGAAGCTCGCGCTCACCTGAGAAAGTACTCGTATCATGCATCCTATTTACGGACTTCAACGCGACATCTCGAATCCATCGCTGCTCTAATTGTATTCATACAGTGATGTACCAGCAGCAGCTGCGGCAGCACTACGCGAGGTTGCCGATGATCTGAACTGTATGCCGAGCTTCGACGTTGGGAGATTGGGGTATAGAACGGGCTTCAAGCGTAGCACTCGATGGCAGCGGCACGCGTGGACTGTATGACATATACAGTAGAGCCCACAGCAGCAGCGCATTGCCCAAGTTGGAGCTGCAGGTTCTGCCCCTCTGCTGCTGTGTTTTGTTGTTGCTTTTGCTGGGGCTGGTGCTGCTGCTAGCCGTGCTTCCGATTGCTACGTGGTTGGGATGGCGGCGGCAGCATTGCCATTTTCTCCGTCATTGGCGCCGCCATCTGTTTGCTGTAGGTACAAGTAAACATTTATTTAGGGTATGTTCGGTAAGGGTACGTCCCGAAGTATACCGGGGGTATTTCCTCAGTAAATACCGGTACTTGACACTCGGTAAGTTCGGTATTTTTCCAATACCGGTACCCGACACTTCGGTAAGTTCGGTATTTTTCCAATACCGGTACCCGACACTTCGGTAAGTTCGGTATTTTTTCAATACCGGTACCCAACACTTCGGTAAGTTCGGTATTACTTCAATACCGGTACTCGACACTTCGGTAAGTTCGGTATTTTTCCAATACCGGTACCTGACACTTCGGTAAGTTCGGTACGCTCACCTAAATGTACCCCGGGTACCGGTATACCCTCGTCCACAATACCGGGGGTACCGGTATTTTCTCGGTAGTGTGCTTAATACCCTACCGAACACTTCGGTAAGTTCGGTACTTTTTCAATACCGGTACCCGACACTTCGGTAAGTTCGGTATTTTTTCAATACCGGTACCGGACACTTCGGTAAGTTCGGTACTTTTTCAATACCGGTATCCGACACTTCGGTAAGTTCGGTACGCGCAACAAATATACCCCCGGTACCGGTATACCCTACCGAACTCGCCTTTGGAATATTTCTTAAATGCGGGCCCCCACTGTACAGCACAATTTTAGCTGGTCGGGCGACCAGAATGCATACATAACCAGAGGTGCTGAGACGTGCGGTAATTTAAGATAGTATAGCTGTCGCTAGGAACTCGCGCAGCAGGATATCAGCAGGGTTCTTTATTTCCGATATCGCAAAACCTACGGTGCGGTGCGGTGCGGTTTTCAAGAGGGCAAACATCCTACGGTGCGGTTCGGTGCGGTTAACCGCACCGAACCGCACCGAACCGATAGGAAAAACCGCACCGTAAAGAACCCTGGTTTTTTTCCCCCCCGAAAATCCTACGGTCCGGTTCGGTGCGGTTTTCAGAACGCGGAAACAATACGGTGCGGTTCGGTGCGGTTATCCGATATTGTAAATCCTACGGTGTGGTTCGTTTTTTCCATGCGTCCTACGGTGCGGTTCGGTGCGGTTTTCAGAAATCAGGAATCCTACGGTGCGGTTCGGTGCGGTTTTCCGAAATCGTAAATGCAACGGTGCGGTTCGTTTTTTCATGCATCCTACGGCGCGGTTCGGTGCGGTTTTCATAAATCAGGAATCCTACGGTGCGGTTCGGTGCGGTTTTCAGAAATCGTAAATGCAACAGTGCGGTTCGGTTTTTTTATGCATCCTACGGTGCGGTTCGGTGCGGTTTTCAGAAATCGGGAATCATATGGTGCGGTTCGGTGCGGTTTTTAGATTTAGTAAATCCTACGGTGCGGTGCGGTGCTGTGATACATCCTACGGTGCGGTCCGATGCGGTTCCCCGTTGAACGGTATTTGCTACGGTGCGGTTCCAACCCGTAGGGAAAACCGTTCAAAACCGCTGTTTCTCCATGGCGCACCGTAAGAATAAACCGTCCAAAACCGCGGTTTCGTGCGGTTTTTGTCGCTTTTCTCGGGGCACTACTGCACTAACGAAACCGCTACAGGCAGCGTATGAATTAACCGTACAAAACCGCGGTTTCGTACGGTTTTCGTGCAAGGTGCATATCATTGTTTACTTTCTACGCAAAGTGAAGAGAGCGACAACTGCCACACGGGGGAGACCTCGCCCCTGGCTTTACCTCCGCAAGGTCGACCATTTTACGGCGAACTGTGCCGACTAGTAGCGCCGCCGCGGCCGGAGGAGGGCATGTCGCGGCGGCTTTCGATAGTGCAGGCCCCAGCGTAGCACCGACGGCAGGGTGGGGGCTAAAGCTGCACCGGCGGCCGACTACTGCGGACTGCGCAACACGGGCTGCGGGCTCCGGGGCACCGCCTGCGGGCTGCGTACCGGATGTGCATATAGCTTGCACCTCGTCGGCTGGGGAAGGCTGCGCATCCGCAAGTTCCGTACCGGTAGTAGCTTTTCACGCCCCGGTGTGGTGATGTTGGCGGTGGGGTGTGGCGATGTGTGGGCAAAGCAGCTTTTGGTGGCGAGCACGCTTTGGCACGCATTTCCGGGTTCCCTGTGTTTTTGCGCATTGTGTTTTTGTGCACGTGTTGTGTATTTGTGTATTTTCGATTTTTTTTTGTGTTCGTACTTTTGTATTAATCAGGTTTTACCGATATCCAATTTTATCGTATAGTTTCGGAAAAATCCCATATTTATTTCCTATTTTTCAGCAGTTTTGATATTTTTTCATTTAATTTAATCTTTTGTTTTCAACTGTCACGGTATTCAGGGAGGGTACATATGTGTGAATGGTATGATTGAAATAAGAAGAGCTGTACATTTTTTATTTTATTTTTTCCCATCCCATTTATTATCTTCGCACTTCCGTCTCTCTCCTATCTTCGCACTTCCGTCTCTCTCCCTCCGGATTAATAGTCGTAACTCAGATCCGGGGTCACAAAGTAGGCTCCTTTCCCTCCGCCCCCACTACGGTTCTTGCCTTTTTTTTTATCGCGCAGAGGGTTCAGCCTTCCCAATGCTCGTCGATTTTCATCGAATTTTGCTTACTCACGCTCTCGCGCTTTCCGCTAGTCAAGATATAGTCAGATGGCAAATGGAACAATAACATTTAATGATTGTCACGGGGTGATACAAACGATGCATTTTATAAATATATAGATCAGCAGACGAAAAATGAATAATTAATAAATTAGTGTAAAAGATGAAATACATATATACTCCGAAGATATAAATCTAAAAATATACCACGTATAATAATTGAACTTGTTTGCATTTTAACATTAAAAATTAAAAATAATAATGAAAATACTCGTATGAAATACCATAATATCAACCAAGCTAGCGGGAGCACTTTTGACACGAAACTGAGCCGAAACCGCCATGAACCATGCGAAACCGTGACCCTATAGCACCGTTCCGCGGTCGATGGAACCGCGGTTTGTATACGGTTTCAAGTTAACCGCACCGTTAAATAACCGATCTAACGGTTTTTGGCACCGTATCTTGATGCACACGGTGCGGTGCGGTTTCTATGACATTTCTACGGTGCGGTTCGGTGCGGTTTTCATAAACCGGGAATGTTACGGTGCGGTTCGGTGCGGTTTTCAGATATTGAAAATCCTACAGTGCGGTTCGGTGCTGTGACATACCCTACGGTGCGGTTCGGTGCGGTTTTCATAAATCGGGAATCTTACGGTGCGGTTCGGTGCGGTTTTCAGACATTTCAAATCCTACGGTGTTGTTCGGTGCTGTGATATTTCCTACGGTGTTCGGTGCGGTTTTCAGGAATCGGGAATGCTACGGTGGGGCTCGGTGCGGTTTTCAGATCTCGTGAACCCTACGGTGCGGTTCGGTTATATTGTTTTCTCAACGGTGCGGTTCGGTGCGGTTTTGCGATATCGCAAAACCTACGGTGCAGTGCGGTGCGGTTTTCAAGAGCGCCAAAATCCTAAGGTGCGGTTCGGTGCGGTTAACCGCACCGAACCGCACCGAACCGATAGGAAAAACCGCACCCTAAAGAACCCTGGATATTAGTAACTGTCGTCAACTTGTGTGCATTGGTGGGGAAAAACACAGGAGAAAACGTCGACGACGTGCCCCGAGAACTCCCTCTGCCCTCCATTCAGGCGGTACACGCGCATGATCGCGCAGGCTATGGCAATGAGGATCTGCTTCACTTGCGGGGGTCTAAAATGACTTGATTTTTGCATGGGGGGTCTGAAATGACTTGGTTGTTGTATGGTGGGTCTGAACTGACTTGATTTTTGCATGGGGGGTCTAAAATGACTTGACTTTTGTACGAGTATGGGGGGTGTGAAATGACTTGAACAACTTGTGTGCAGTACGTAGTGGGGGAAAAAAAACAGGAAAAAACGAGGGTCACGGGTTCGAAACCGTGTTGACCACGTTTTTTTCGCCGTTAGAGTTGCAGTACGTTTACTTATAGAAGTAAAGAAAAACTGATTTTTCACACCACTTGTACGAGTAGAGCAACAGGTAGTACAGGTGCTTGTCATCACAAGCGTCAGGGGTTCGAGACCCGTGTACCTCTCACAGCTTCTTTTTTTTATGTGAGAGTACAACGAATTAGACAGATAAAGTTATGAGAATATGTTGGATAACAACGTAGTAGACGAATAAAATTCTGAGAATTTGATAAAAAGTGCCCACGGAAAAGTGCAGACATATTCAACTGTTTAATCAAGTAAAAAACGGTCGACGCTTTCTCGCAAGGGGTCCCTCTCACGAGAGACTTGATCAAAATTAGAAACTCGCATTCGCTCGTAATAATTTGGCCAGTTTTGTGTGGTTTTACGAAGTCCACGGGTCGTGTACACCTTGTATCATAGATACAGGCTGGTTCAAGCATACCACCCAAAATTCATTTAGTGGTGAATGTCCACGCCGTTTTTTGGAGATAGACCCTGAAATTTGGCACGCGTGTTTTATGCTTTTTATGCGCCCTACCCGAGTCTTTAACGGATTTTTTTTTTTTCCCGTCAGATATTGCTTGTTTTGTAATTTTTTGGGAAATTTGGGTCTTGAGAGATCGAAATTTCCGGCGAAAAAAAAACAAAACATTCGTAGAAGGCTCGGGTAGGGCGCATAAAATACGTGTACCGAATTTAAGGGTCCATCTCCAAAAAACGGCGTGGACATTCGGACTTTTGTGCGGTAAAAGTGCACAAATAGACGTTGCCTCGTAATTATTTAGTTTCAGTATATAATCGATTTTGGGGGTTTAATATGACTTCATATGATCATACGCAGCCAGATCTTCGAATATTCGCGTGAAACTTTGTACAAACATGCCTTGGACCACCCGGAAGCGGCTCGTTCAGAAACAAAAAATGGGGGGGAGAAATGTTTTCCTACGGAAACGCCTGACTACTGTTGACCACTTTCAAGGCCTGTGATTGGTCGGGCCACATTTTCGGCGGTAGCGCCAGTTCTAGGTCCTTGAACTAAAACTTGGCGTTGTTACCCTCTTTCACTGTTCATGGCGGTCAGTATGATACCAAATATGTGACATTGGAGTTGCTATTGCATGCGGCATTCGTCACTGACGAAATTTTGGGTGATATGCCTGAACCAGCTCGTATTGTAAGAACAAACCGTAGTTTGCAGCTTGCCACCAGCCACCAGCCGGATATGCAGCATTCACGGCGGTAGGGCCATTGAAGCAAGTAGTAATGGAGATGATAGAGACTCAAATTAAAAATAATAGGAATAAATAGGAAACAAATTGACGACGAAGATTGATAGTAGGAGTACAAATGATTAGTCTAAGGAAATAGAAACGAGGGGGATTGACTCCGAATCCATGCGGGTTGTTTGATGGAAAATATATTTATTGTAGATGTGGCCAGGGGGGACAGGGGGGCGGCTGGCTGTTCCTGAGAGCACGTTGTTTGTTGTTGTCGGTTGTCTCACGGTCATCGCCGAAGGGCCTTGCAAAATCCCTCGCGAGACTGGCTGTGCTGATGACCGAGATCATTTTTGACTCGTGCATGCATGCATACCGATTTTTTCGTGAAACATATAATAGGGCACAAATACTACATACTCTGTAGCATTGATCGCTGGATGTGCACGCACGTCGTACAGCAGGCACATTGGACGCACGTATCATAAGTACCAGCTCCTACGTACGACGCTACTGTACTGTACCATGGTAGTAGATACGGCGGTTGATATGTACGTCTGTATATATACGTACCAGGTACGTACTTTGCAGACGTGCACAGACAGCAGTAAATGTCTTGCCAGGGGATGACATAGTACCCCCCCCCCCCCTGGGAGGGGTTCATTGTGTCCCCGGGAATACAGGGATGCGCTAATCGTGTCCCCGGGTATTAGAAATACGTACTGCTGCCTACGTAAGCACATTATTCGTACGTACGTATACTGCAGACACATTGTATGTGCGTGCGTACGTGACAGACAGCATGATTACAGCATGATGCAGGCTCGCGAGAATGGCACGTGAGCATGTCACCTGGGCATCGCTCTGAACGTGATGTGTCGTCGAAGAGCTATGGTGTCTCGCGGCACAGTCTCGCCTGGTATAATACCTGGTATCACATTATTGCGCCGCAATTTCATAATCGTCTATTTCTTGCCATCGGAGAGTGATCGAGATTTGCGGTAAAACCAAAACCACCAAAGATAACCACCACCACCACCACTACCAGCGACAAGTTTCTGCTACTGCTGGTGCTCAGCTGGTGGTGTGGTAATGGTGGCGGTGCTTGCCTTGAGGATGGTTGTTGGTGATCTCTGGTACCTGCTCGTACCTGGTACCTGGTATGAGGTGGAATACGTATTCTTGTTTTCCCCAGGACCACCCCTGGTACTTGGTAAGTAGGCCATGCAGCATGACCAAGCTTCTCGACCTCGGGACGGCTTTAAACACGAACAGAGGCAGGAGGAGGGGATGTTATCTAGGGCCTTCAGAGACCCCGTCCGCTTCTAAAGCAGTGGTGTTTTCGTCGCGCACGGTGACAGAAGGCGACATACGTATCATACGATACGAGTACGACCAGCGAGGATGAACGATACGATCTCAGCAAATGTTAAAAGTAGCAACCGCACTGCTGCAATACTCGTACGTAGAGCAGCCGCGAATCGCTGTGGCCACGACGACAAGCACGGCGCACGTACGAGTTGTACGACAGTATGCCAGCCTGCAACGTAAGAAGACGGTGCCGGGCATGCCGGCGTAGTAGGGAGAAGCGTGCGTTTTGTAACGTGTGTGAGAGAAAAAACTGGGGGGGGGGGTTGCATTTGCTCCACTCTAAGTTGCCATGATAAATTGGGCATCAAAGATCACTTGATTAAAGTATTGTTTTTTGGGCATCAGACAAACTATATATAAAATAGATGGGATCGGAATCCAGAACAGGATTTTTCAACACCTTCGCAGGCTTTTTCTCTCGGGGACGCTAAAAAACGTACCCTACCATCTCAACGAGCCATTGGTCAATTTTTGAGAGGAATCTAGTTTTGTTTGCCGATTTAGCAGGCTCGAGTTTCCAACGGATGGCCAACTCAGGCGAACTGATTCTGTTTCGATTTTTGTTCGAAACAGAACCAGTCGGCCATCCGCTAGAATTTCGAGCTTGCAAAATCGGCCAACAGCACTAGATTTCTCTCGAACATTGACCAATGGCTCGTTGAGATGGTAGGGGACATTTTGTAGAGTCCCAAAACAGTACTTTTCAACACCTTCGCACGCTTTTTCTCCCGGGGACGCTAAAAAATGTCCCCTATCATGCATACTATGTCAACAAATAATTTGTTCACTTTTGGTCCCAGGCATTTCTGGCCGCTGCAATTCTTACGAATTGTCCTGTAAATTTTAAATTTCAGCCTGACGTTCTTCGCAACCGTTTTCGTTTCCTTGGTATGAAAGGTGGCCTGTACTATTCGTACACTCGTACACTACTCGTACAACAGTTACGCAGATATGACAGTAGTACGTACACGTACCGCAGTACGGGTCGGAACATATATTCAAGCATGTTCTTGTCCCCCTTCTCTCTTTTCCAATTTTCTGGTACCCGTGGTAAACACTCCGTGCAGATATATCAATATGGTACTCAGGTGAAAAAAGAGGTCCCGCAGCTTATATCGGCGGGTTCGGCGGGGAGCCATTACCAGGTATATGCGATAACTGGGATTCTAAGGTGCACCTGGTAGATGTGAAAGTTAGATATGTCTATTTTGCAAGAGCTCCACATTTCCACAACCAAACGTGCGTGTCGTTTGTCGATTTACCTCGGTTGTAGTTAACATCGGAATTGCTGCATACAGCAGCGTGAGTAACATTCCACGAGGAAAGTTCATGTTTGACGTACCGTATCATACATATTTGTATATTCATTCATACTCCGTTCGGTCGCCCCGCTGGTTCAGTGGTACCTTCGAATGCTACTGATAGTTATAGTTGGTTTCCGTGGTTCAAATCTCACGTGGGTCGGACTTTTGAGTTTATTTGCAAAAATAAATAAAAACCGGAATCAACTGCTGAGAACGCCTACAGTAGTAGCATGGGTAGGCGCAATTCGATGCGAGTCGCCGAGGGAAGAGAGGGCTGAAGTCTTCTCGCGATAAAAACGCAAGGCACGAACCGTAGTGGGGGGGGGGGGAGAAGTGCCTACTTTGTGACCCCGGGTCTGAGTTACGACTATTAATAGAAAGGAGAGAGAAAGGACGAGCGAAGTTAATAAATGGAACGGAGAAAAAAAATACAAATACGTCGTATATACTTACGATGCATATATATGTACTTCGTATAACAATACACATATTATAGGTCCCGTGTGTCCTACATTCACATCATCTCGAGAAGGAAACACAATACAGGATACACGATAATATTGTACCAACATAATATTGAATCTGAAAGGTTGTCTCTAGGAATCATAGGATCCTTCCCCATATAGGATGTTTTAGGTGATGAAACTATACTGTGCCTGTCTCGCCATGTCGCCTTTCTGAGCGTGACAACGGGCAAACAGCAGGCAATAAGGACTCCATGGCCGAACACCACAGGAAAGAAGGGAGAACTCTGATATGCCACACACAACACTCAACCTACAAAAAAACCCGGGAGGGAATTGTATGAATTCTTCTTTTGTTTTCGCTTTCCAGCCTGATGTTTTTGTTTGTATACGAAGTACCTGGTATATATTACCCTTTTCTGTTTCCCGCTCATGTCTCCGGGGTAACGGAGGCTTCTGGCAGCCTGAAAAGCATCACAACAACGTGTAGCCAACATAAGTACGTGACGTGTAAGGTTGAGCCGACGTTGTGAGAGTCTTTGAACTTGAGAACGAACGTGTTATGATACCAGAGTGAGGTCATTTGCTTCATCAAGGCTTTACGTAGGAAGGGGTGATGCTTGGTTTTGGCAAGAAAAGGATTTGCTGTGTGTCATTGAGCAACTACATACGCGCCGACGTAGATCCGTTCGGCTTTCGCGATCTCAATCTTGCAGTCCATTCCCATATGCCGTAAGGGGGTTTCCCCGCCGCATATTAGTCAAGTAGAGCTGGATGGCTCGAGCACGAAAACTATAAAAGGAAGGTGGGTTATTTGTTGGTTCATAATGATACCCGGTAAATAGAGAGAATGCTACTCGTATCGTACTGCGGTAATAGAGGATGCTCGATTCAAGTCGGATTGAAGCATGTGCAATACATTGTCGGTGGGGGGGGAGGGTAATACTATTCATACGTAATAACAGACCAGGAATCATATCAGGTATCGTGCCAGGGATCATACCGGTTGTCGTCCCAGGTAGTGTATTTGCTACTGATGAATGCCGTTTTTGCGTTGTTAGTATATATCCCCGCCTCAAATATTCGAGGTTCGCCAGCCAACTTCAGTCATAACCATGTACGTAGCCGGGAAGTTCAGCCAGCTGACAACCCTATCAAATATCCTATACAACAGTACGATACCGGATACAAGATAATTGCAACAAAGGATATGCATACATGCATATCTGGTACAGCAGTACAAGTATACATGCACGTCAGTATGTACGATTCCAGGCATACCTACATGTCTTTTTTTTTTTGTGTTTGTGCGATAGGTCGTGAACGTGGGTGTCGTTTTCGATGTGTACTCCGGCTAAAAAGTTGTGTTCGTTCTTTTCTTTCTATAATATCAAACCTACCTGACACCTGAACTAGACTCCTCCTTTTGTCCTGTTTCGTGACCACCGGCTATATTATATTCACCAGTACATAATCCTGGTATTCGCGTGAGTTATACTTGTGATGTGAAACCCTATGAGCTCTTGTTTGGGAGGGTCATAGCCCATATATATGTAAAGGTGGGACCAACCACAAAAACAAGGGATGTCTGTTTTCTCGCTGTCTATGTGGTCGAGTAGAGTAACTACGAGTAGGTTAGAGTCTTTCGACAGGAAGGATATTTTAGCGACTACGTACTGCTGTTTTTGAGTTTCCTGTGATGTTTACCCGTAACATGTTGTACTGCTGTGGCCTATTAAGGCCACGGGGGATCTCATCCACCCCTAATCCCCGGGTTTCCAAGTTACTTTAATCTCAGATTTTTTGGCGGGATCGAAAACGCAGTCTCTATTTTAACACGCTGGGTTTGGACATTCGGCTGGTTCGTGCCTGACATATCAGAGACCGGGTGTATCAGCACTGTTTCGTTCACAGCAGTTTGTGACTCTCTTCAGATTCACCGACCGCGCTTTCTCATGCAGAGGTCTACACCTCGAGTTTGAGGTGCTGCAGCTATCGAATTTTGCACATATCAGGTATATATTTGGGGTACACAAAAGGAGACACGAAAACTAGCCATAGCTGAGAGCGTTTGCGCTTCACTTGCGGACAACTGCTGTACGCAGCTTCTCACAAGCAGCCACAGCCCGCTAAATCACGGCACACTCCCAATGAGGTATGTGAGGGTGTGAGCTGCCCTAGACAGTAATCGTAGGCTGCCAGAAATGACTGACGACGTGTTTTCATGCACTCGAAGTTGCGAGCCAGCAGCACCAAAAACTCGCAAAGTTGCTAAATATAGGAATTATCCCGCGGGAGCCTTAGAGATATGGCTACATCACCGATGAAAACACGTATGTCACCAAACGTTTGCTGGTCTCCAGGTGGGTATGTGCAGCTGTTAATCTGATTTTCCTGAAATCAATGCGGAGAGGTAGTACAGTATGGGCTTAAAAAAAGGCAAGAAAGGGCTAAAATGCTCTGGATTGTTGTTTATTTGCATCCCTCTCCTGAAAATTCGAAATACGGATTTTTTTTGCGAGTCCGTTACTCTATTTTCAAGCCGTTCGTATATGTTGACGAAACGCCTACGCGCGCCTGCTCAACAACAGATACCTGAGGGTTTCTCCGAGGCCTTAATATGAATAGCACGTGTCCGCACCTTGCTGGCATACTACGCCATTCTTTGCGCTGTACATGTACTGGTACAGGAGCAGCAGTAGACGTTGTGCTGTTTTTTCTCGAAATTTCGCTCCCAAGCCCCCTTCGCAAAGTTTTGCGCTTGGCACAAGCCTCTGAACGAACCACTCTCTGTCACAGGTGACTACCATTCTGTACCCTCCACCCGAGTACATGTACGGATGTTTTCTTCGCCCAGAGGATTCAGTTTTATTTTTGGCTCTGCCCACGTCTACTACTACTGCTGTGATCGTCGATTTCCATCGAGTTTCAGCCCAACTCACAACTCACGGGTGTCAGCAGCAGTCGTGCCATCAGGTCGTCTAAACTCGGCTACCCTTGTCCACCCATGCACGTGCAGCGGCCGACACGCGATCGAAGGAGCAAGAACTGTATTGAGCACTAATTTACAGTTTACGTCTGTAGGGGGCCATGAATATTTCGTCGGTTACAACGAAATCCAGATGTGGCCCCTTCTGCGAGAAGGCGAATCTTACACTAAACGCCGACTTCGGGTTTACATTTACTAATAGGTTGCCTGGATGCACGTGTCAAAGCTCGTCGCAGCAGTGCGGCGGTACTTTGGGCGCAGCGCTGCTGTGAGATACCGGAGCATCTATTCATGCTAATCAGTACTCTCGGCATAGCATACTTTGAGTCACTGGAGTGTAGTCTAGGGTACTGATGCGAGGCACTGGGGGTACGCGCGGTATTGTTTTCGACACTACAGCAGTGTAGTGCTACTGCCGTGAACTGTAATACAAGGCATGTGGTCACGCGTGGCAGGTAGAACATGATGTTTGCAGGTGTAGCGGCAAACGTACTGTATACGAAATAGTACACCACAAACCAAACAAGCGAGAACTACAAAAAAGAGGGAAAAGGAACAAAACGATCAACAGAAAAAGAGGCAGAACAGAAGAAAAGTGGGAGCAGGAAAGAAGAACGACAGGAGAACACCAGAATAATAGACAAGAAGACAAATAGCTGCGCGAAAAAGTAAAATTAAGTGCAGAGGAAGGGAGATACACAAAGGACAAAAGCGAACTGCGACTAACGGTAAACATAAAGTAGGTGGTATCGTAGCGGCGACGTGGACGCGATATATAGTGGATGGCCTAAACAAATGAAAAAAAACGTGTCGCGGCGTGTCCGTGCCGGACGCGCTTTGCCGATCATACCAATGAACCCAATGGATTCATGAATCCCTAGGGCTACAGGCTGGTTCAAGCATATCACCCAAAAATTACGTAGTAGCCGAAGCTTACGCCGTTTTTTTTAGATTGACCCTGAAATTTGGCACACATGTTATAGGAACCCCTCGACCCGTTAACGATTGGGCGTTTTAGTTAGTTCTGCTTGTCGCCAGATATTTCGGTTTTTGTTTTTTCTGGGATATTTGGGTCTCAGAGGATCCCGATTTTTTAGCGACGAAAACAATAAAGTAGAAATCGTCAATGGTTCGGCAGGAGCACATAGAACACGTGCGCAAAAGTTCAGGGTTATGTCATGAAAGCGGCGTGAACATTTTGACATTTGTGCGGTAAAACGTGTATCATCCGGCATCGCCTCGTTATGATTTAGTTTCAGTATTTAGTCGATTTTTGGCGTTAGCATGACTTAATGTTGGTGAAATGTAGCCAGACCTTGCAATATGTGCGTGAATATGTCTACAAACATGCCTTGGGCCACCTGTAAGCGGCCCGTTTAGCAAACAAAATGTGTCCTTACAGAAACGCCTAACTATTATTGACCTCTTTGAAGGCATGTGATTGACCGGGCCACATTTTTGGCGGTAGCGCCAGTCCTAGGTCCTTTAGAACCAAACTGGCGATGTCACCCTCTTTTCTGGTCAGTATGATGCCAAAAATGTGACATTTTAGTCGCTATTGCATGCGGCATTCGTGGCTGACGAAAATCGGGGTGGTGTGCCTGAACCAGCTCGTCGGTTCTTGCTGATGGCGTAGTTAGCGTAGTATTCAGGCTGCGGCAGAATCCAATATACTTGAGTACCTATCTTGTCACACTGAAATCGGAAACCCCGCGGCAAAGCCGCGAGTCATGCACCCCCCTTCCCGCGGTTTGGTGAGGGGGTTTCGCCAGAGGCGTCGCCTCAAGCAAAAACATATTCTTATGTTTACATCACGATACGGCGCACAAGTGGTTGCCGCGCGAATTTTGTGGAGAGACCGACTGATGGACACGCCGAACCCAATGTCATAACGTGACTCCCATATCATTGTCGGACTCCGGAGAGCCCGCGGTAAACCGGTGACGATATTTACCCGGTCCATCGCGCCCGCGGTCCCTGGCGCTCGCTCTACTCGCCCTCTCTATGCCTTTCAGTATGTTATGTGTACATATAGTTTTCCGTGGTTGGACGTTGCGTTTCAGGGGGCGAAGTAAAATATATACGGTATTAGTTGCAGCCCGTATGGGACTGCCCGAGGACACATCTGCATCCAATCCTCTCCAAAGTTTGTGTCGCCATAGGTTCTTGATGACTTCCGTTTACGACTGTAGCACTGGGACTCGATGACGGCGGTGCCTTCAGTTAGTGCATTATTTTCTGGCTGCGGTTTATCGGCAGTCTATCCGCGAATACGACGTTGCGGTGGCAACGCCGCCATTTTTTCTACTGCACAATCCCCGGGACTGGTGAGGGGGCACCGCTAGAAGCAGGAATATCTCCTCATTTCCCTCCGTTTTTGATCTCAGTCGGCAATCCAATCCTGGCAAAGTGGCTGCGCCAAGGGCGGATCAGATAAACACGGGAGAAAGCGAAACATAATTTAATTAACATGCAGGGGAACGAAATGCAAGCTTCGCTACAACAAAAATACACGACGCGCTTCGATTTGTAGAATGATGAAGTAAACCTTGTACAAGTAGACTAGAGCTCCTGTTCCCATAGTCCATCTATAAAAGCTGGAGGAAATGCGCACACATATGCACTACCTGGTACTAAACTGGAGGCATACGTCAGGAGAGTTGTTGCATTTCTAGCCCCTTCTGCACAGACGGGCCAAGCACACGCTGTGCTTAAAACCATGTAGCGAACGATCCTTCGTAGCGGTGCTTGATTCCATCGAGAGCTCAAGTTCGTGCTGTTGATGGCGCTGATGACATGTTCGGACGTTCCTTGTACCTGACCTACCTTTCTCTTCCCTTTTTTCCCCCCTCTTTTGCCGTTCTTATAGTACTCCTGTCTCTTGATAGATCTGGGTTGCTCGAATGGTATGGTGTGGCGTGTCTGTAGGATGTACGTCGCACGTGTAGTGCATGGAACACCGACCACCCCCCCCAGCCAGTGCTGACGGTGCACATTAGTCCAGTATCCAGCCCTCCCACTGCTGATTGCGGGAAGCACCTCGGTCTAACATGTGTGCCCGTTCCCTACGTCGACTCGGCTATGCCCTCCCCTCGCACGCGCGCCAGGGAGAAACACGCCGCCATACATTTGCCGACCTTCGAGCTTTCGCACTTGCCATAAGGCAGGCGATACCATCAACGCAGCTACGTTCGGCACGACACATAGGGATCCTCACTGAAGGCGGTGGCTTCGCGCTTTATGCCTCCTGGCTCGCGGTTTTGTGGGAGGGGTGCGTCGTCGTGCCGCTAAGCGCCGAGACTCCGATCGAGCGGCTTGGCAGCGTTGTGCAGCACGCCGCGGTGACGGAGGTGCTCGTGGCCGACGAGGGCGGTATGGCTGCTTGGAAAAGGCTCTATGCGAGCGGAATGTGCTCTACAGTTTCGATATTAGACGTCCGACCACTGGAGGCAGCAGGAAGCGTCAGCCGGACAACAACGGGATCAGGAGAACAGGGCATGACCAATGACGAGGGCGATGGCACCGGCATGTGCCAGAACGCTTACCTCTACTACACCTCCGGCTCCTCTGGAGAGCCCAAAGGTGTTTTGTCTGGCCATGCGCCCATGATGAACCGCCTTCAATGGATGTGGCGGCAGTATCCGTACGAAGAGGGTGAAATCTGCTGCCAGCGGGTTGATCACATATTCATTGACTTTGTGGCAGAGATATTCGGGCCACTATCTTGCGGTATTCCAGTCATTGTGGTGCCGTGCTCCGTCCGCCGAAACCCGATCCTGATGAGAGACTTCATCAGCAACCACGGAGTCACACGGATCACACTCGTTCCGACGTTAGCCCGACTTCTGGTCGAGGCAGCAAACACCACTGCGCCGGCTGGAAGTGCTCTCCCTAGCTCGAAACGGGCACCCCGCGATGAAGTCGACACAACTACAGCGTACTGTTTTGACAGCGTTCGACTCTGGGTCTTGTCGGGAGAGGCGTTGCCATGGACCGTCGCTCGTGGCCTCGCGAAGTTGTCGCTCCCCGCCACCCGCCTATTAAACCTGTACGGGTCGACCGAGGTGGCGGCCGACGTGACATTCTATAGCCAGAGCTGTGGCGCCATTTTGGCGGGCGGGGAGGGGCGTACCGTAGGGGAGCGCAGCAGGAACAACGGAAGCGTTATGAGCTACCCGATTGGCCGGCCAATCACCCACTGCGGCCTGGAACTGATGGAAGTGGCAGATCTCGAGTGGGCGGGCAATACGCATGACGGCCCACCAGCAACCCTGCGTAAAATCACGCCCGCTAACGATGGACGCGTCGGAATGGTGTATATTTACGGAGCAGCACTAGCGTCGGGATACTGGGCCAGGTCGGCGGCGACAGAGGAGCGTTTTCCATCGTACACGTGGGATTCGACGTCTTCCTCTTACCACCTTACTAGCTTCGCGTCGAAAATGCATCAATCACCCGAAATGACCCTCGTTGATCAAGAACCAGATGCTCATGGCCAACGTGACGCGCAACAAAGAAGGAACCTAGATCAGCGGGCAGTCCGTTTCTTTCGCACGGGAGATCTTGCATCGTTCGGGCCAAACGAGACCGTTGGTGGTAACAATGGTGGTGACGGCTGGAACCTCGTTTATCACGGTCGCCTGGACCAGCAGATAAAGATTGACGGCCAACGGCTCGACCTAGGAGAGGTAGAGGCATGCCTTCTCCGGGTCCGCGGGGTGACACTTGCAACCGCCGCGGTCGTATGCACCGAAAGCAGTGGTCGTGGTCAGGATGGGTGTGACGAAGAACCATTGGGTTCGGTAGGGAATTCCGTGGTTGGGGTGGTAGTATCCCCCCAGGACGTAGAAGAAGCTATGGTGCTTGCCGAGTGCCGGCGGTTCTTGCCAAGCTTTGCTGTACCGCAGGTCGTGGTCGTAACCACGGCCATACCAACGCTCCCAGGGAGCGGTAAGATCGACCGCCGAGCAGTGAGACGACTGCTTCTTGACGAACTCCAACATCAACACTGCAGTGTCGACGCTGCTAACCAGATCGACGGTGAAGCAATGCCCTGGCAAACGAGCTACCGCCAAGGCGAAGCAAGCACCGAGGAGGACAATGTCGAGGCAATTGTGGACTTGATTACGGCCGCGATAGAATCCATAGTCAAATCCCATGGCGAGAAGAAAGCCGAAGCGAGGGAGTACGCCCCAAGAAAACTTGCTGACACCCACTTCTTTGCCGAAACGGGCTTGTCATCCGTGCAGGCGGTAGTCTTGCTGCACAAGCTACGGCACAAGCTTGTCGCGTGCGGGCGCGACCGCGGACTGTATGGGCGGCACACAGCGAGCCTGAGCCTGATTGACCTGTACTCGCATCCAACCGCCCGGTCACTGGCAGAGTGGTTGGTATCTGCGTCTCCGTCGGCAAACACGGAGAGCAAAGGCGGACAGGGAAGATATCGCACAGTTGCGTGTCGAGAGACTACGGACAGAACTGTCACTGCTTACAAGCGCTTCGCCAGGGATACTAGCAGCGGCGAAGAGTGTTATAATCACGAATCGTTCTTCAGCGGTGTCACTGTCCGCCCAGTGAGTGCCGACCTCTGGGCAGAGACGAGTGCTCTCTTCAGTAGCTCATTTCTCACCGAGCCTTTGACCGCTGCGAGGTTCAAGCAATGCCGTGCAACCGTAGGGCCGGTGGGTGCGGCAGTACTTAGAAGTTGCCATCGCCGTATACTACGTCGCAGCCTCCGCTCCGTCCTGCGGACAGGGGGGCGAGTTCTGGCCGCCACTTCAGACATAACAGGCCAAGTTGTTGGGTTTACGGTTGGCACGGAGCTTGTAGAATCGACCCAGGGATCAGGTTTTCTCGCAAGCGCCGCAGGCGACGGACTTGCGGAGGGAAGGGCTTCGACCAGACCTCGTTCCTCGGATAACGCGCTGCGCACGAAGCAGACACCTTGGCTAGTCTGCACAGGTTGGCTACTTGGGATACCACTCCGGCCCTTGATGCGCCCTATAACCGATGTTATTCATGAGCTCATGACGACATACAGGCGCGATCGGGGGTGGGCGTACGCGCCGGGCGAGGTCATGTACATATCGGAGACAGGGTGCCGGCTTGACCAAAGGGGAAAAACTATTGACACATCAAACAGACATGATCGTAAGCGAAGCGGGCTGATGACGGGCGGAGTTGCCAGCGATGACCTCGATGATGACGGCGTCGATGGTGGTGGAGGGGTTCCGGCTGCGGTTCTGGCAGAATTGCTGGAGACGCGCCTGTTACGCGAGGCAACGGCCGCTGGCTTCATTCGCGCCTTAACCATCTGCACCAATTCCGTCACAGTACACGTGGCTCGTGAGTTAGGGTTCCAGGAAGTAGCTCGTATTTCTCCCGTCCAGACATACCACTCGCCCAGGCGTACAGCAACGTTTCCACGATGTCAATTATTTCCCCGGATGGACCTACAAGACCGACCACCCCGACGGGTGTCCAATGCGGAAAACGACAGTCGACCAGGGCCGTTTGCACGGGTGGCCCAGGAGCATGCACACGTTGTCCTGTTTGAGAAAGTCCTTGCGCCCACTGTGCCCCTCGGGTTACTTCTCGACCGACACGATGGGGGGGCGGCCAGGAATGCTGGACAGGGGGAAACCTCTACCACGAACTGCCCCTCCGTCACCGCCATGGCAAGCCCCACCGATCCCGGTGAGTACACAGACGTACGCGTCGCTACCACGGGGCACGAAATGTGGAAGATCGTTCCCGTTGAACAGGTGAGCTGGGGGCACCGTTGCGAGATGCTTGCAATACTGGCGAACTCGCTTCCATTTCTCGCATCGTCTGGACGTGCAGTGAAGTATATGACTGAGAACGTGGAACAAGGACAAGCCGCCTTCGTCTTGCTCACCGCTTCGGTAACGACCGCGAAGAACGACGTTGGGCAAGCAGCGGAAGCTGCGGCGGCGACGACGATGGGAGCGGCCGAGCCGGGGGATACGCACTCGGACGCTATGAATGACTCTCTTCCTGAATCCCCGACATGGACCGTGGCGGCTTGCATGTCCTGGTGCGCCGGGGGGGGCACTCATGAACCAGTACAGAAGGGTGGGCGGGCCGGCGTAGATGACCCTGTGTCTTCTGAAGAGGAAACGGGCGGGGGGGGGGGGGGTCGTAGTTACCCGTCGGCCTCGACGTCTTGCCGAGAGTTGCTTGTGCTAGCGGTGGGCAGGCGGTGGCGTTACCGGGGTGTTGGTGCATCGTTGGTGCACCATCTTCTCGTTGATAGTCGTCGGCAAGGGCATTCCTTCGTGTACGTACGTAGCTTGCTTGAGGCCGTGGGTTTTTACGAACGGTACGGGTTCCATCAAGTAGAAAGTGACCATGCCGAAGGCAAACGCTGCGTGTCCGAATTTCCACCTCCTTCTGACGGTGAATGCGGTATGATTTATGATATGTCACGCTGTTTCGACCACGATTAGAGAAGTGTCGGTGGGGTACGCAACGTGTGTGTTGTAGAGAAGAGAGAGAGTGATTATGAACCTCATGCTTGCCCACATAGTAGATGATCGCTGTGTTGCACGTTGGTGGTGGTGATATAGCTTTTTATCGAGATGACACCAGGCGGGGTCCGTTGTTGGGTGACATTGTTTGGGTGCATGATGTGCGTTTCTAGTTTTGCCAGACTGTTCGTCTGGATAGCGAAGCAGGGAAGGTAACATATGTAGCATTGCGGGCTATGTCAGACCACCATTGGACTAAAATAGTGGAGATAAATGAGGATAACGCAAGAGAAGATGTTGCGCATATTCGCAACTCATCGGAGCCGTCGGTATTACGTTCATCTTGTTACCCGGGACCTCGGATGTTGTTGTCGGTTAGACCTCGATATGGCATCCGTCACGAATCGATTGCAGGGGATATATGTATATGTTTATGATCGTTTTAACTATATTTTTTATGTATCGTAAAACATCAGCAGTATTGTTTCTATGCCGCATGGATCATTCCTCGAGTATGCGTGTGTGGATAAATCTGGTCGCGTCGGTTGATGTAGATACTATGCTACAGCAGCAGTAACCAGTAGCCTACTGAGTCGCTGATCGGGAACAATGTCGTATTATAGTAGCAGGTATGATAGTAGGTGTATGTACCAGCCTATCTATCTAACTCAGTAGCATGGAGTGCTATTGAAGTAAGGGTGTACTTAGTCATTTACGTACGAATAGTACTTGGTATCAGTACAGCCATGGATATGCGGCGAAATACGAATAGGAACAATCTAAGAAAATATGCGGGGCATCTAGACACTGTTTTAGCGTTCTTGAGAACAGTACGTAGTACGTGGAACGGTCACGAGTAGGCATCCAAGGAACGTTACTGTGGGTCGGTCAGTACAACCACCCGATAGAGTACATCTAGCCGTAGAGCCGAGCGTGTCGAAGCTGGTTGCGCCGCCCTAGCTCACAACCCGTCTTCTCAGCTCTGTCTGATCTTTTTTTTTGTCTTATTTCATCTTGGCCCAGAGAGCGCCACCTTTTCAACATCATCCTACGTTTCTTCTGAGCGAAGCTGACGAGCACGCCTCACAGCGGCTCGCGCCAAGCCTCTGGACTAGCACGTCCACCACACTGTCACATGCGGTCATACCCGCTAACAGCGTCGCCCCGACCCAGCACGTGCATGCACCTCACCAGCAGTTGCGGCTAAGTTAAAGTTCAAAAAGTTTCCGCGCATCAACGTGAACTTCGAAGTTTCGGCATCGAATTGCGCCTCATCAGTTAATACCGTTTTTATTTATCTTTGCAAATAATCTAAAAAACGCGATCCATGTGGGATTCGAACTCACGAAATCAACTCTAGCAGCATTCGAGGATACCACTAGCCCACCGGAGCGACCGACTATGTTGTGGCGTTGTACCTGGGCCATCAAATTCCCACACCGATGATGGAGCCTGCATCGATCAAGTAGGTCATTCCGGCGGCTCTCCTCCTCGCCCTAAGTGCCCGCGACAAAGATACGGTTCGCCACCGTGTAGTGAGAGAGCGCCGATATCCTCGAGCTGGCTTCGTGTTGTGGTGTGGTTTAGTACTCGTAGCTGTTCTTGGTGGTGGATTCTTATTTTATCGATTCGCCAGCCCTTTTACGAGAACAGTGCTACAGATGTACAGGACACCAACTTATAAACAGGCTAGTAAGAAAACCAAGCTGATATTTCGAGGAAAATAAGAAATTCGAGAGTCGTTTATATTGAAGTTGTATCGGTGAAAGCACCCCCTTTCAAATACGAAATGCAGCCTTCGCCAGCTTTGCTGTTTCGTATAAGGCGGCCTGCACTGTACTGGTATCCACCTTAAAAAACATGTTTCTTTAGGGTACATACAGAACCATACCCGGGGTTTTACCCGCGTATGGTTACCCTACAAATAACTTATGTGAGTTTTGTACCCGTACCCGGATTTTCTGTTTTGTACGCCCGTGCCACAATACCCGGAGTACGGATACAAAGTGTTTATACCTGCACGGAACTTCTGCGAGTTCTGTACGCCCGTGCCACAATACACGGAACTTCTGTGAGTTCTGTAACACTTTTTATTCCCGTACCCGGAACTTCTGTAAGTTCTGCACGACATCCATACCCGTACCCGGAACGTCTGTATGTTCAGTACGCCCCGTGCCACAATACCCGGGGTACGTGGACACCCTTTTTATGCCTACCCGGAACTTCTGTGAGTTCTGTACGCCTGTGTCACGGAACTTCTGTGAGTTATGTAACACTTTCATACCCGTGCCCGGAACTTCTTTTAGTTCTGTAAGACTCCCACACCCGCACACTAAATCCACACACCCTATGCTCGTAGAACATAACCTTGAAATAATATATTGCAGGCAAGGGCCATTATAGAAACTTCAACGACGTGTATTTCACGGAAACCGGCATCTTGGCCATCAAAATCAAAACGCTCGGAATCAAAATCCCGGCCACCACATCGACGCTCGGAATCAAACTCTCGGCCACCAAATCAAAACGATCGGAGCCTGTCTGAGCAGGCAGACACGAGCTAGAAAACGCCAATGTCTTGTTATTAATAGCAACAAAAGCTCGCCACAAAAGCGAACTGCCACTCGTCGTGTGGGTACCTACCTGAATCGCGAAGGTGGAGGGTTAAGCCGAAATTATAACCCAACAGACCAACGTTAGCAATGAAGGTAGACTTCAATCGCAGTCTCTTTTGACAAGTACCTACTGAGGACTACAAGAGCAGCGGCGAGCGACGGTGCGATCGACCCAGCGAGCGGGCGGCGGCGGACGGTCGACGAAGGCGCCCGAATGCCGCCAACAAAACATTGAGCGAGCGGCTGCGACCGAGCGACGATGCGGTGATCGACTGAGCGACGGAGCAACCGGCCAAGGGGATGAAGGCGAGCGATCGACGAAGTCGGCACCATAATCCACGAGAAGACACGAACACCGAGACTCAAAACAACGAAACCTCTCCGCTAAAAATATCTTGTGTTGTATACTACTGTAGGTGTACTCTTCGTTGCGCACTGCATACCACAGTGCACCAGCATAGCAACCGATACATAGAGTAGCAGCAGCAGCAGTACAGCTATATGAGCACATCATAACAGCAGTAGCAAGAGCGATAGCGAGCGATCGACGAATAAGGCAGTCGATGATCGAGCGAGAGAACTAAGAGAAACAGTCATCGATCGTCGGCCGTCACGCTTTTCCACACTAACGTCAAGAGAAACAAATATCGAAAAGATGATCGTAAAATAAAAAGAAAACGGCATTTCCGAAACTCGAATCAGAATCGAAAATCAGTCAAAACTAAGGGAGATAGTGGAAACAAACGAAACAACACCACGGATGGTAAGCTATGTGAAGAACAACGAATACAATAATAGCATCAAGAAAGCAAAACAAAAAACGAGCATGGTCCCCCACAAGAAGACCACACCACAATAACGCCAAGTATGGCAAACAACGCTGGCTGAACGAACCACAGCCAATCAAGCACATATCTCAAGATGTTAAATATATTAAGGCGTGAATATCTACAATTACATCTCTGATCGATGCCCATCGCCACTGCTGTTGTCGGGGGCATCAGTGGTTAGCACTAGTACTGTTGTAGCCGAGGAGAGCAGTAGGTAGGTGTAGCCGGGGGAAGCTAGCACTACTGTAATACTGTTGTAGACGGAGAGCAGCAGTCACAGTACGTACCCAAGTACTGCTCGATAGCTTGGGGATCGCGACGAGTCAAGCATCAAGTCTACCCGAGCTACGCCCTGCCAGAACGGAGATCGACTGACTGCTATTCGCAGGTTAACTTGGGTAGCACTGGTTCCGCCAGTAGCGTGTTGTAGTTGTCTAGCACAGCAGTATAGCACCGACGATGTTGTAGGCAGCAATAACAAAACACAGCCTAATACATTGCGGCTCGACCAACATGCGGCGTAACTACGACCAGTTCTATGAGGACCCAGACGGGTTGTAGTTTGTTATCGATTGTTGTTTTTCTTCACGGAGTCCTACAAGTAGATGCTGCTCTAGCGAACGAAGGGTCAGAGTCTGAGTAGCTATGAGAGAGGGAGCGCGCGCCTGCCCCACCGTCTCTCACTTCTCTCACCTCCACCACTAGACTCCAAAGTCTATTTATTGTTCACAAGTTTTATGTGCCCACCTAAGCGGCCCAATCTGCACAACACCAATCCCCTGGGGTTTATCATCTGTGGAGCATCATCCGCCCAATACGGGCAATGTAGCATACTGCTGTCCGTGACCGCCTGTGCGACCACCTGTCAAGGGTATACCCAGTATATCTCAATACAAGAAACGTTATCGCAAACAAATGTACATTACAAGGTTCCCCTCCGGGGCGTGCCTAGGGGAATGCCGCAAGAACGAATTGAAAAACATTGAGCATGTGCGATATTGCATAAAACGCATATATGATATCATATTGCGACCTTTTGAAATATTAGCATATTGGCGTACATGTAGACCCTTTTACAATTGTGTTGAGGCATTATTAATAGTCCGTTGGGATACTAGCCAAGGGTTAACCAATTATCTGCCCAATCTAAGCCTTTTATAACACCCCCCCCCCCTTCAGAACCGCGGGGCCTTTGATCTCCGCATGGGGCCGTACGTGCCTAAGTCTGAAGTTCTTAACAATCCCTGAGGACCCAAGGAAAGAGTTTTCATCAGATTCTTGACATGAGGAAATTCGTTTTTCAACCTTTTACCAGTACCCCAACGGACTAATAATGCCTTAACAAATGGGTTGTAATGGTTGTGAGTTCGAATCTCACGACCACCACCATGAAAAACGAGTGTTAAATAAATGTGCATTTCCTCATGTCAGAACTTGGCAAGGCACGTACTGTCAGCATATGGACGTTGAGATCCATACGTATCTATTGTGATATGCAGTCACTACGCACTGATACGAGTATATGAGTATCTTAGTCTAGATATTCGGGTTATTGCAATATGCGGATAGATTACGAGTTTGTCTTACTCGTAGTGCGCCACATTGTATGTCCCAAGCATCTTCATCAGGAGCGATGCTGAGAACGTTGCTAGAACGTTCCTATAACGTTGTAGAGAACATTACAGGGAACAGTACCAACTACGGTAGAATGTAACTGCCCGCAGCATGGGCATTGTACCGGGATGATCAGGTGCAGGCACCGCCCACCTCGATCACTCTACTCTACTCTACTCTTCTCCACTTTCCACTCCTCTTCTCTTCTCTTCTTTCTTTTCCATTGATCTCCCTGAGGTCAATCTTCCTTCCATTATGGCCACATAAGCGCCTTTTCAAACCATGAGTTTTCTTCTTCTTCACAAGTGATCTTCACAGACACTTCGGTGCCACCTCTGCCATCTCTATCCACAGAGACAGAGCCTCGACACACGCGTCATTCGTTCAGGTTATGAGCCTCGAATTTGGTCTACGCGCCGACTGGCATCATGGAACGAGGTCTCTCGGCGAGCGCGTCACGTTCTACTTTCGAAGAAAATTCAAAAATCAGAAGATCGTCATCTACCCGACAGCATCGAGATCGACTCTCATCAGCGATTTTCATCAAGTTCGTTCAACAGGGTTACTACAAGGAGTACTGCTTTCACGCTTCTACGCGCGAGGCAGGTAAGGAGACTGCTGTCACGCTTTTACGCGGGTAGCACGTATGAGTAATGAGTCCGGTTTCACGCTTCTGTCGCGAAACATGTACTCGTACATTCAACATCGTTTTCACGCTGTGATTGCAAAAATGTGCCACCGACTATTTTTGTAAACATCACACGCAAAGCTTTGTTTTCGATACTATGATACTTTGAAGCTGTAAGCGCGAAACAAGTCACGAAACTATTTCTGCTCATCACACGCGAAGCTAGCTCCGCGCTACTTCCACGCTGTAAAGCATGAAGAAACGTTACAAGACCTGCTGTTTCTTCGCCATCACAACTAAAGTTAGTCTCGAGCCGGCTCTTCGCTATTTAGACGCGTAAAGCCGTTATTAAAACTGTTTCTTCGAGCTACTACGGATGAAGTACGTACAAACAGATTCATCCTTGTGCAAGCATTGCCAAGTAGACCTACACGTGCTGAATCAAACAGCCAGGTCGTTGACGAATCTGCTACCCAGCGTAGCATCGGGGGGATTACCTCCTGCTATCCTTATGCAGCATCGGCTTTTACACGCTTTTAGGCGAAAGCACGAATTCAGACTCGAAGGAAAAAAGTATCCTCCTCCATTCCATATGGGAGAAGGCCAACCAGCGTTGCATCACGCAGCCAGGCCGTTGATACAATCGGCTATTCAGCCTGCCACGGGAGAGAAGTCCTGTCGGTTTATCTGCTACTATCAGCTTCTACGTCTACTTCGACTACTGCTGTACGAGCATCACTCCAACATCATAGGGACTTCAAGTTTTCATCTGCTACCTGCGATAGCCGCTGAGCTTCGCCATCATCATCATCATTGATTACAGAAGGTATCCTCAGCGCTTCATCTTCGCAACTTGTTCAGTTTACATCACCAGGATCTACATCTACTTCGACTACTGCTGCAAGGGCTGCAACATCACTGCTTCGAGAAGGTATCTGCACCTACGATTAGTACACCAACAGCAGTCCTGCGACTTCTACTCAGCGTTTTCATGTCATCTGCAGCAATTAATTCAAATTTTGCTTTTCAAGTTCTTCTTTAAGAATCGGAGGCGACAAGACGGCCGCCCGAGATCTCACCAGGGTTAAGCTTCACAGCATCACCCCCGAAGCGTTCATCAAGCAGCTAGCCATCGCCATCTCCAGCGCGTTAGGGACCAGCTACGTATTCGGCGACATCGAAGCCGAAACGTGAACACCACTCTGGGGGGAATTTATTCTTTTTTCTAAACAAGTGATTTCCAACATTTTCTTGTGGCATTCCTAGCGATTTTTTTATTGCACCGCAACAAGCGGCGCAATCGCAACAACGCCTACCGGCACTCAAAACTTCGAGCAAAACGGAGGAGCACACACTACGGACTGACTACGGGGACAGGTCTTCACCATCTCGTCAGCTCTTCATCGCCATCATCAACATCTCACAGCCATCATCATCTACTCGTACATCTCGGTCTGCTATGCTTCGACTAATTCTTCACAACAAGACAGCCTACAGAAGAAGACCATCAACAGCAGCACCACTTCTTTTCAACACTATTACTACATGTTCAACAAGGTCTCTGCAACACCAGCACGAAGAACGAAGATCACGATCGTCATCATCATGCGCATTCCTTGCGTCTCTTCTTTACCTTGGTTTTGGTGGGGGGCGTATCTTTTTGTACTTTCCCTCTGTTGGCTTTGTTGCACGTAGAGTATTTTCACACGAGTACGTTCTATGTAATCAAACCTGATGCGCACTGCTGTATGCCGTCACGGATACATACATCTGCCTTGTTATCGGTTGTTCCTTAGCTTTCCACAGCTTTCTTTTCTTTGAGTACGTATCCTAAATACACACTCACTCACAATGCTGATTGTATTTCACACATAGCAGTATGTAGCTGAACACATACCTGTACTAGTATACGTCCACACGTTTTCTTTTCGATTTCGTTCGATTTCTTAGTCCTAGGATCCATTGGGGGGGGGGGGCGTAACATAGGTACAGTAGATACTTTCTTACGCTTTCTTTGCTAGGATATAGCTCGCTGGTCAACACCACAGCATCACGAGTCTATTTTGCGATACGATTGCGCCCAACGTAGTCTATTGCCGTACTATCTGTACTCCTAATATTATTGCAAGTACGTGCGTACATACATGTACACAACTGAACAGTGCACTTTTCGCTGTACTCGACGGACGTCATCAGTTTCTACTTGGATTTCATGCTACTCTAGGTATCTATTCAGGGGGCGTGTTGAACACACCCATCACACGGGTTAACGCTTCCGTTCTAGTGTATACTTCGCTGGTATTTACGCCACGATTTGTTTTCTTCTTTGACTTTGCTTATACCAGGTACTGCTCTGTAGGTTTCATATGAGTACGTACACACGTCTATACTGCACACTGGACGTCTCAGTTTTATCAGATGTCTCTTCAACTATCCAATGTTGATTGCTGGACAAATGAGTATTCACACGTACTGGTACATACAGTAGGTCATTGCTATTTTTGTTTGGGTACACACCCACCGACTTTCTTTGTTTCTGCAAGATTTTGTACTATTTCCGTAGCTCTATCATTGTAGCATTCAATTGAGGGGGCGGGTTGCAAGTACAGCAGATAACTTTCTACGCTTTTCATTGTAGGTTTTGACTCAGCCTCGTGCACTATGACTCAGTAGTCATGCACAACTACGATTAGCTTTTCCGACATGAGTACAACCATATTGTCACCGTCATCACACGGGACTGAATCTGTAGTGAACTTTGTGTTTACTGTTTTCCATATTGCCGCTGCATTCGCGCAGGACTGAATATGTTGTACCATTCTTTCATTCTTCACTCGTTCATTTTGATTTTTGAGTATCAGGTTTCTACACCGCAAGCGTTACTCTAGCTACTGACTTTCATCACGGGGGCGTGTCAGCATATGGACGTTGAGATACATACGTATCTATTGTGATATGCAGTCACTACGCACTGATACGAGTATATGAGTATCTTAGTCTAAATACTCGGGTTATTGCAATATGCGGATAGATTACGAGTTTGTCTTACTCGTAGTGCGCCACATTGTATGTCCCAAGCATCTTCATCAGGAACGATGCTGAGAACGTTGCTAGAACGTTCCTATAACGTTGTAGAGAACTTTACAGGGAACAGTACCAACTACGGTAGAATGTAACTGCCCGCAGCATGGGCATTGTACCGGGATAATCAGGTGCAGGCACCACCCACCTCGACCACTCTACTCTACTCTACTCTTCTCCACTTTCCACTCCTCTTCTCTTCTCTTCTTTCTTTTCCATTGATCTCCCTGAGGTCAATCTTCCTTCCATTATGGCCACATAAGCGCCTTTTCAAACCATGAGTTTTCTTCTTCTTCACAAGTGATCTTCACAGACACTTCGGTGCCACCTCTGCCATCTCTATCCACAGAGACAGAGCCTCGACACACGCGTCATTCTTTCACGTACGGTCCCAGTCGAACCGTGTACTTCCTCATGTTAGAACTCAGGACCTGACAAGGCACGTACGGCCCCAGTCGAAGAGTTCTTATCAGCTTCTGACATGAGGAAATTCGCTTTTCTTTCAAAAGCATTTTCTTTCATGGTGGTCGTGAGATTCGAACTCACGACCACTACAACCCATATCCTACCACCGACGCTTTTTGTTAAGGCATTATTATTAGTCCGTTGGGCTACTGGTGGAAGGTTAAACAATTAGCTACCAAATCTGAGCCCAAGTGTTAGGTAATTACCGGCCTTCCGAGTCCATACCATTACAGAAGCCTTATAACAGCTGCATGCAATGTGCAGTTTTTGCGGACAAAACATACTCGGACACAGTGTGGAACCAGTTACTATTGACTTAATCGTTTAATAAATTTCCTTATTGAGTCCGACAAATATTATATATCTCATATTTGTCAGTGTTTTTATGTATGTCTTTGTTGTTGTGCGCAAGATGAAAAAGGTCTCTCCCGCGCAAAACCGAGGACTCCAGACAAAAAAAAGGTTCGAAAGCACTCGACGCGTGACACACTGCACACACACGTGACACGCGGGACATAGCAGCACAGCAATAATGTAATAATAATAATAACACTACTGCTGTAGTAATAATAATAGTAATAATAATAATATTACTCGTAATAATAATAATACATATATATGCAGAACTAGAAAAGGATACACCAAAGAAGGGGGTGTAACTCTCGACCGCACCTAACTAAGACGTCGACTTGGTTGGGTTGTTGTGTGGGGGGGTCGAAACTGGCTTGATTTCCGTATGGGGGATCGAAATTGACTTGGTTTTTGTGTGCGGCTCGAAATTCCTCGGGTTTAGTGTGGTGATCAAAATTGATCTGGTTTCAAGCGGATGGTCGAATTATACTTGCTTTCGGTCTGCGGGCCGAAAGTCAGTTGTTAAGTGTGGGTTTCGATCGACTTGGTTTATGTGTGGGTGGCCGAAATGCTTAGGGTTTAGGGTGCAAATCGTAATTCACTTGTGTTTTGTGTGGATGGGAGAAACTCACTTGTTTCTTGAGTAGGCCAAAGATTACTTAGTCTTTGTGTGGGGGTAGGAATGTACTTGATTTTAGTGTAGGTATCGAAATTGACTTGGTATTGGAGTGGTGGTCATAAATACTTTGGTTTTATGGTCTGGATTGAAATTGAATGGATTTTTTGTGTGCGCGCCGGCAAATACTTGGTTTTAGTCTGGGGATGTAAATTGGCTTGGCTTTAGTGGGGAGATCGAAATTTCTTAGGTAATTTCCTGTGGTGGGCGTGTGTGCGCGGCTCCTGAATTAGATCAGACAGCCCGCCGTAGAGGGAAGCACTTCAGCCGGTGTCAAACCGACTGGTTGCTGCTCGAGCTTCAACTCTCAGAAACTCATAGTGAATGGCGCTCAAGGCCAGTGTGTTTATTATCGCTCTTGTCCAAGAGGACAGGATGAAGGGGAGGAGGAGGAGGAGAGAAGAAGGAAAGTGAAGGAGAGTGCGTGTGCACGGTCAATCGATCACGGAGCTCCCAAGTCTCAAGACCCCTCGCATGCGGTGAAGACTAAAAACTCGAACAAAAAACCTCGGCTGAACTCTAAACGGTATTTCGGGGCTCTCCCGCAGCATATATCCGAGATAACTGATCCCAAAGGGTTTCACCGCATACTACTGAACCGGCATTGGACATACCGCTGCTTGTACTGCCGTAGCACTTTGTACTGCTGCTGTGGCGTACTCACTACAGGCGGCTATGTTACCGATCAGCGACTTGGTATAGACTACTGGCTACTGCTGGGTAGCATGCTAGTTATTGTTAACAAAATTGACTTGTGCTATGTGTTGGTTGTCGAAATTGACTTGGTCGTTTGGGTCGGGGCATCGAAGTTGACTTCGTTTTGGAATGGGGATCGAAATTGACTTTATTTCAGCGTGAGGTTCGAACTTGGCTTGGTTTTTGCGCTAAGGGAAATTGACGTTGTTTGTTTTGTGTCAGGGTCGAAAATTAAATAAATGGTTTTAGTGGGGATCGAAGTTTACTTGCTTTTTGTGTGCGGGCTGAAAATCACTTGGTTTTGGTGTGCGGGGTGAAACGATGCACCGTGCATTGTTATTCACCCCTAACCCGCTGTTTAAACGACGAGATGACGAGATTTGATAGAAATCCAACGGTGTGAAATTGTATGCAGCGCCATACCCTATATCGACTGTGGATCTGTTGCACAGCACCAGCAGTGTTGTTGTACCTGTGGCAACATGTATGTAGTGCGCAACAGCAGAAGTTCCCAGCTCTAAATATCGCAGGGTCTGATAAAATGAGCAACTACAGCAGTACAGTAGTAGTAGGAAGCCGCAGCGATACAGCGCAGATAAACAATCGCACGCGCGCGATGTCGTTTCCTGCTCTGTTGGCGCGGTGTGAATAGAATTGTAGCTAGCTGGCCGTAGCATGCACCCTGCACTGCTCGTGTGCTGTCTGTTGTCTGTGGTGTCTGGGTTACGTACATAGAATCACTTACTACGAGGTTCTTTTTCTTTCGGAAGCTTTCCTCGGCATATGTTGGTACTTCACAGCCACTCTCAGCCTCTAATTGCCGAAGCAGAAGTTACTTGCTTTCTGGAGGTTCTCGGGTTTCCTAGGTTTCTGTGTTTTTATTACTGAAGTTGCAATTTCAACTTTTTACAAAACATTTTTTGATACTTGATTTTTTTCAAACACTTCCGGTTTTGGGTTCGTGCGTGTACCCAGTGAGCACGACAGCGCGTGCGAGCCCGACACCACCGCGGGTATATGAGAGGGCGCTGGCCAGTAGAGGGGGGGGTCAGAAGGAGCGCGGTCGTTTTTTTTGTGGCTAGGCGTGGCGTGTCTATCGAGACACGAGGGGAGCATGAAGGTCCTCGCTGTTGCTGCTGCTGCAATGAATCAAGTATGTATGTCCGAAATCATAAGGATTTTTTGTCTGTAATAAAATAACATTCAAGCCAAGTTCAAGCGGTGCGTTATTTGTCGAAAAGCTTAAACTATTATTTACAGAGGCATGCCACATACAAAGATCTAAGGTACTTACAGCAGTGGTAGGTACTACTGCTGCTGCTGTTGTTGTACTACCACACTTAGTAGTCACGAAATAGGCACACATCAGATAGTTGATTTGCCACAGAATATATGCCACAATACAGCGGTAGACGGGTACTGCTGTACGTTCAGTTGCGTACAGCAGTAAGTATTTCGCTGCATTGCACCATGAATCTCTTTGGCCTTTTCAAGTCGGTCCTTACACATCGTGGTGGACCTCTTCTGCCCCTTTTCTTAAGTTGCGCGAGCGTAGCGGGCGGCTGTCCCTCGGAGCTTTCTTCGGGATGTTTTTTCGTGTTGGAAGATAAAAAATCACCACTATTACTTTTTGTTTGTTTCTGTCCTGTATTTACCGTCATACATATGGAGCTCTTGGCATTATCAAGTCGCCAGTTGCAAAAACATTACATGTTCCTTTTTAAGCTTTTCACATTTGGTTCTATTCTTCTTTCCGCGAGCGTAGCGGGCGGCGTTAGCCGCCCGCGCAGCGGAGCCCTTGTACATAATACAAAAAACACATTGAAAACAAAAAGGTAAAAATTAAAAACATAGAAAGACAACGAACTCTACGAAGCTCGAACCCACGACATCAAATAAAAAACTCCTGTATCGTGACCATTTGACCATATTACATACTACCAAAGATTAAGAATCTAACTTTTACTGGCTTGTGCGAGATGCGCCGCACACACATGCACAGCAACAGCAGTGGAGAAGTGGAGATGACTGATGAGACGGATTGCAGCCTCCGACAAAGCAACGACTACTGCTGTAGCCACAGCAGTACACCACGGACGTGCCACATGCGCGTGATGTTGCCTTCTGCTGCTTGCGCTACTGGAAGGGATTGTAACGTTTCGCTTGGGTTGTGAGCATGTATCTGACGTCTAGAGAGTTCGGGGTGGTATGCTTGGAGCAAGAACCTCACACATCGGAAGTATAAGGGCCGTTGAGGTACCCATACGTAATCCAAACTTCCCTTACATTTCCGTCCGGAGTGACGTGGATCTGTCACAAACACACAGCAGCAGCAAAGGAAAGAAGGAAGGTGGTGGACTACGGACCGCAGGCTGTGATAAAACAACTACTCACAGCAGTACAGCCCAAATGGATGTGCCACTCACGCACGGTGTTTCCTGCTGGTGCCTGTGGGCGGCAGCGTTGTAACGTCGTGCTCTGTGCATGTTTTCTGTTGTCCACCTGGTGCACGTCTCTGGGCTGTGTGCATGAGAGAGCAAAAAGCAGGCAACATCTTACCGAGATCCGATACGTTCGTACGTACAAAAGAAGGCCTGTCTGAAGAACACAGCTGCAACAGTAGCCATGTTGATGCACTCGATCAAACCCATCAACCGTCAGCAAGCAGCAGAAAAAAATCGTGCCTGGCGTGGTTGGTGGTCGATCGCAGGCTCCGATAAACCCAACTGGCGACAACAGTAGAGCGCAGATGAGCGTGTCACACAAGCACGGTGTTAAGTGTTGGTGCCTATGCGCGACAGCATTGTAACGCTGTGCTCCCTGCATGTTCTGTTGTCTACCTGTGGTATACTGGTACGTTTAGGCTGTGTGCTCATGAGCTCGCGAGAGGGCGAAACACAGACAACATTTTTCGGCTACGTATATATACGTACAATATAAGGCCTCACACGGAGAACCCGGGAAATAGTCTTATCCACTCTCGTCGCAAAAACACATTGAGCGCCTGCTACGCGAGCTACAGTGCTCGGATCGAGCTCAAACCTCGACCAATGTGTCCGGACGGGCTTCCTGTGTCCACGTACTTCGCGGTTTGCCGAAACGTGCTCGTGCGAAGAGACGTGTTCAAAAATGGACGAACCTTAAAAAAATCTGATTATTAACACAAGGCTCCCCTTCGGGGAGTGGGGTGTTCCCCGCGGGGTGACGCGAACCGGCATGTCACACGGGAAAACCGACCAATCGCCATCTAGCTATCGAAAATGGCCGGAATGAAAAACAAATCGGAGCACTGTGATCGCTGGACGATTTAGCACAAAAAAAAACAAAATCTGAATTTTCCAAAACCCAACCACTTAGTTCTAAAGGCCCCCCCCTCCCCCCCTTTTTTTTTTTTTTTTCCCCCCACTTGGTTTTTGGAAAAAATCAGAACCAAAAAGTTGTTTTGTGCTAAATCGTCCAGCGATCACAGTGCTTCGATTGTGTTTCCATTCTGACCGTTTTAGATAGTTAGATGTCGAAACAAACCTGTTCGGGACCCCCTCGTTGTACCACATAAAAAAAAAACACCTTTTGTCACGAATCGCGACGTTTGTTTTTCTTGAGTTCGCAAAACTTACCATTCTCACGATTAATGAAAAAATATCCTGATCGGCGAAAATATCACCTTTGTTTGTCACGTTTCGTGCCATGTTTCGTTCGTTAGGTATGGTTTTATGTACCACAGCAAGAAGCGTATCGTTCTCGAATAGGGAATGACATCCTGCATCAGGCGCGCGCTCTGCTCGGCCGGGAGGTACCAGAATCTTGTTATTATGCAATGGAGACCTGCGCCAACTAAATCAAATTCGGCCCCTTCACATAGTCGTTGGTATCAACCCACACCTACGCGACGCGGCTACCGTGCCTACGATTACGAACCGTCCCCCATCTGCCCACGGTGTACACTTCGTGTTGGAGGTGCCTCGGACGACTCGTCGGTGGCAGCGGGTAATTGCTGAATCAAGCGTGTAGTTGTCGCCTTGATATACACCATAAAGGCCAACAGGGAAAACGGGATAGAAACACAAAGCACAAGACCGATCACAGCCCCCATGTGAAAGTTGGTGCCGTGGAACGTCCAGACGGCCATGACTTGTGCGGCCTCACTGGTAAGTAGTGCCACGCAGAAGATGATGAGCAGAGTGGTGGCAATGGCGAGGGTGAAACCCCCACAGCGGGCTCCGCTTATGGAGAATCCCAACATCTCGGCACCGTAGTAAGTGAGACGATCCTCACCGAGGATACCCACTAGTAGCACCTGTTGCGATGGCATGCACGTACGAGGTTGAGGGTGACGCGGACGTTGAGCCATTTCGCCCGAAGAAACAACCACACGTCCCCGCACGGCCCCGAAAAAGGTTCATGCATGCTTGTTTCTGCAGTGGTGACCAACGACGACTCCAGGACGCATGCTACGGCAGGAGCACCATCTACACTTTTTGAGGGCCCTCGCTTGGTGGTCTCTATATCTCACCAACAACCCAATTTTTAGGAATTTTGTTAAGCTAACCCCGATACTTAATCACATGGGCTAGGCTTCTGTCCAACATAATACAGTAACATAGACGGCGGGTCCTAAGGGGTTGTGAGTGGCTTGTGAGTTGAGAAGCCCCATGAGTGAGACACGTGCGTGCTCAAACATGCAACCTCTACCGTAGCACGGCTTCCTGGGGACGGGGAGATAGGCGGGGCGGGGGGGGTGAGGAGTTAAAGACAGTGGAATCGTGTCTGGGCTAGGCAACGGACGAACTCATTTCACCCGTCATAGTCCAAATACTGAAGTCGTTCGCGCATGGAACATGGTTTCATCAACCGTGCGGCCTTCTACACCCACAACACTTCCATGACACGTGTACACTGCGGCAGCACTCCCCCTTGTCCGCACCTTCCTCGCTGGCTGATGTTGACTATTGCTGTAACTCCCTCCCACCAATAGGAGGCAGTCGAAGTCGGGAGAACTACCCACTTGTTCACGACGACGGGTGACTCGCAGGGTGGACGGCCCTAGGGGCCGGTGCACCTGTCTTAATAGCGACACATACTCGGATCGTAGGCCCTGCGCCGTCCGGCACCGTTCCGCGACGCGGTGGCCAGCCAGGGGCTTCATGCCGTTCATGAAAATAACGTTCAACAGCTTCTGTTCGGTTGAACGGCTGAGTGGGGGCGCCGCTACCTTCCCTTTAATCTCGGAAACAGCAAACAAAGCGCCATCTCGAGTCATGAAGGTGCCCTCATACACGTTGATATATGTGTTACCTCCTTTCCCACTTGACATCAGCAAATTCGTGGCCGACACTTCCACGCACGATACCTTCCGAAGCCGAGACTGTTCGTCACGGAGAAGTTCCCTGAGAAGGCTTGAAGTCGCCGAGGGCGTGGTAACTCCGGATATGCAAACGCACAACAAGCCGAAGAAAGCCAAAATCACTCCAGGAATAAGCAGACCCAGGTTCATGTTATCGCAAAGATCAAATCTACCCCTACTCCAGCAACCGGTCACCGGCGCCTCGAAGTAGCCAGGGTATCCGTTGACGGTGCTGTTGGTCCCCCAATCAGTTGAGGCGCTGCGTCCCAATGCCACGTCGGACATCAACTGGCACGATCCTGTAGCGGGATGAAAGATCCACCCTGCGCAGGCTGTAGTAGTTGTACCGTTATTGTTGGTGTCGCTACACAACGCACAGCAGTCGGGCCAGTCCAGCGGGGCGTTGAGCACGACAGGATCGCCCTCGGGCTGTCCGCTCAGACTTCCCCACCATGCTTCGCAGCGGTATCCATCGTAGCATTCTTTCCACGCAGCACCGGCCTCTTTCCACTGGGGAAGAGTATTGTCGTCCTTGAACCCTTCAGGTATGTAGGGGTCCTCGCCAGGGCAATCGTCGGGCGATGTGACCTGGTATGAGAATCATCGAGGTCGAGAAGGAACTATTAATAATTGAAACAGCTACAGCTGCGAACTCCACAGAAACAAACGAATCGAGTACGGCTCGTATCATAGTTGTATGTCGTAGCATGACGAGCACTATACAGTGCGGCGAGGATGTAGGTATTGAAATGCACCTGATTGAAGGTGCTCTACTGCTGCAGCACAGTAGGCATCGAGATAGAAATTTGAACGTGCACTGGGACGCGGAAACAAAATTAAGGCTGGGGGCTTTTATTTTTGTATATACAACCCATAGAGGCGCCGTTCTGACATTGCCCTGGAATACCTGTAAAGGCCTAGAAATAGGGATCTGGGAAAGGATGGCGTATCACTTTTTTGTTTTGTTTTGTTTTGTTTTGTCCATCCCATTTATTATATTCGCCCTTATTGTATCTCTCCCTCTTTAGTCGTAACTCAGATCCGGGGTCACCAAGTAGGATATTCTCCCCCCTCCCTCACTACGGTACGTGCCTTGCATTTTTATCGCGAGAAGATTTCAGCACATTCTTCCCTCATCGACTTGCGTCGGATTCTTGGAAGGTATAGACTCGTACGAGAATTGGAAACAGGGCACAGTCGAGCCCACTAAATTGAGCCCTTTCATCGAAACCCAATCTGGCTATCAAAACGCCCCTCTTGTAGCAAAGCGCCCAGGACACGTAAGTGATCAGGTGGGACTTTTTAATTATAGGCTAACCTGGAAGGGGATCCAAAGGAGGCACACAATTTAACAGCAGGGCATCATCTACGCTGCTAGTGCACAAATACCGCGGAAAGGTATTTTGAAGCAAAGCCCAAAACACTTACGTAGCACCAAGTCCTGTCGTACCCTGCTCCTTGAGTTAGGTCGAGTTTGTACTCAACGTGCGCGCCGCAGCCTGTAAAAGAGTAGCCCCTGTACCTGCATGGCGGTGAACCCAGGACCGAGAGGAAAACACATTTTTGTTGTCATTTCACCAACAGATGCAGTTGCGGTCAGCAATTCCTCTGGCAGGCCCAAGGGTGCACAAAAAAAAAAGTTATCGACACCCCCCCCCCCCCCCCCCCTATATTGTCCCNGGGGGGGTCTCTAAAACCAAGTAAAAAAAAGGGAACAAAAAACGAAAAAAAAATGTTTTTTGCTCATTTCGTCCTGTGATCACAGCGATCCGGTTTGTTTTTCATTCTGACCTTCCTAGGTGTGTGGTGTCGTTTTCTTTTTTTTTTGTGCACCCTTGGCAGGCCCCGTAGAGTTTAGGTAGGCTACCCCCCGGTATTTGAGGACGGAAATAAGCCGCTTCTTCCCAGAGCAGGCACATTTAAAAAGCGAATTTTGACGCCAACGTCGGAAGGCATATACCTTACGACGAAGAGGTCCTACCGGGCATACTCACTCCAGTAGGTGTATAATATAGATGCTGTTTCGTACTCGTCTGCCGCCGGCTTTAAGTGCTTGCTGAACAGTGCAAGGCGGTTCATATTGACCTACAAGTCAGCAAACAACAGATAAAACACAAAGACAACAAACAGAGTCTTGCAATCTTGTCGAAAAAGAAAAGCGCGGTGGATCAAAGCCGAAGATACAAGGTTGGTTTATTGCCCACCAATGTCACACGAAATCATGGATTCGAACGCCCCACGATTAATCGATAAAAACATGTGCTGATGAACGGTTTTGAACAAGACCATAGTAACAAGGGGAGCGTTACCGCGGCGGACTGACGCCCGCTTGCGGCTCCGCGCATGTCCGTGATGGACATGATATTTATAATGAGGGTCAGCCGAAGCTGCGCAGAAGCCACTGTTCTGCTAAGAGGTGTACTGAAATAATTTCGTTCGTAATATAAAAAAGGGCATTTGACAAAATGGGAGACACCCCCCATATATCGTAACAAAATGGGGGACACCCCCCATATATCGTAACAAAATGGGGGACACTACCAAGCACCGGCGGCGAGGTTCTCGTTAAAGAGGCGGTCGTCAACACCAAACCAACGGCCCAGCGCATTAACGGTATACTCATAGTCATATATTAACCATCACTCTGACCGAACAGCTCAACAGCTCACTTCCTGGTACAACAAGACTCTCCTCTCGTTTACGCCATGGCACGTACCTGATATATGCGTATACGTATACGGCGGTACCGTCACTACTACATACAGTATCAGGGTTCGAATTAGTGCTCCAACAACATGTGCGCGTAGCGCACATCGGGCATATTAGGATGTGCGCGTAGCGCACACCGAGCCGGAGGCGAGGTGCGCTCTCCGCAGGGGCCCCCGGAGGGCCCCCCGGGAGGGGCCCCCGGGAGGGTCCCCGGAGCCCCCCCGGAGGGCCGCCGGAGGCGAAAAGTTTGGACGTATGTGCGTAAATATACTCAAAATGTGCGTCTCATTCGCTCGTCTTGAAAATAACACACAGACAAACAAGCATAGACAGAACCTGCTCCACATAACTGCAATGGATGTCAGCGCGCAGGTCAACTAAAACAAATTCGGCAGGAAATTGTCGAATAAATCACAAGAAAAAGCCCTAAAAAAAAAAAGCCTGCGGCGAAAACAGACCCAACAAATTTTCGCCTACGGCGAAAATAGGCCCCAGAAATGTTCTTCGCCTACGGCGAAATGGACACGCACAATTTTTCGGCCTGCGGCCAAAAAGTGCGCGGAGGCCTAAAAAAGATGTGCGCAAAGCCGCACATCTACTGTTTTGTTTTGTGCGCAAAAGCTGATATTTCAGATTTTTGGTGGAATTGCGCACGTTTCACCAACTAATTCGAAGCCTGGACAGTATACGCACAGCAGCCAGCAGTAGTACCAGAGGAGTACTACTATCCTTTGGTACGTACATATTTACGTATACTCGTATGTGTATGGGGTATGGGTGATTGTTGAGGACCACAGGGCACAGGGCGCCAACCAATGTTGTAATGCATTGATTTGCAGGGCCACACCTGAAAACCACGATTGATTCTGAACCAGATGTGCTTGTCACAGGACTTTCTCTCGTGTATGGTGTGCAGGTACTACTCACGGAATCTTTTGTGATATATACGTACATCACGTATGCTGATATGTTGATCACGTTTGCCTAGGTATGGGCCGTTGGTCTTCTCGACGTTAGACGTCGTATGTTGGACGTGCCACAACAACCAGAACATGGAGTGGTCACTTACCCGTGGTCTTTTTGACACAGAAAGGGGGATATCTCTCCGCAGCGTGACAAAAAGGGGGGCGTTACGTAAAAAGGGGGACTTTCCCAAGCTAAGCAGATGGAAAGGGGGATACCCTCGCGTAGGCATAACAAAAAGGGGGATATGCTCACACCCCCCTTTTGATCGCTCTCGTTCACCCGCTAAAAATATGAAAAAACAAAATGCTGTGGATGGTAGGGAGATGCCATGTGAGTGTGGCAAACGCATCAGGTTTTAATTTCGAGTCGATTTGACAGAGTACATAGGCATACCCGGCGGCGAAAACCGATGTACCCTTTTTGTCACGATATAGGGGGGGTGTACCCCTTTGTGTAAAATCCCCTATAAAAAAGGTTGACTGCAAATAACGCTGTCGGTATGAAGAACACCTCGGGTGGCAGGTGTACGATGGTATAATACTCGTAGCAGCATACAGAGCAGCAGCAGCTGCTGCTGTAGCAGCACCCTGTATACATGAACATGTACACTCATTTTTGCTATGTTGTGTTTTTGTCGTTTAGGTGCTTTTAGCCATGCCAAGAACTGCCCGGTGCGGTCATTGTGATACAAACAAATCTCACAGGAGGAACACAAAAAAATAGGTCCATGAGCATCGTACTTGGTTGTGAAACAACACACATGGGGCCAATAAACAAAACAAATGTGAAAACAATGGCACACGAAAGCAAGGACACAAGGTGTTACCAGGGTTTGACACGTCGTTTGCTCATGTACTCGCGTAGCAAAGAGGGCCTTTGAAACATATGTGCGCGACCCTAACAGTATTGGACTAAGGAAAGAGTTGGCCGCGTATGATGTATGTACCCGACGAGTGGCAAATATGGTTTTTAACATTTCGACAGAGTTGTCGATGAAAATTCACATCCTATGCGAGGGAGGGCGGAGAAAACCGGCAGAACCCCTCCCCCTCCCCCTACATCGTGTCCTTCTTCTATTTGGAAGATTGATTAATTCACTCTACGTCCATCGTTTTTTGTACGGGTGGGGAACAGGTAGGGGTGGTTTATATATGATAGACTTGTATATATATATAGGCTGGGTTGGTGTTGGCTGCGGCGACGCTGGAAAACACGCCTCTCACTGCGTGAGCTAGGCAACCAAAGATGTTTGTTTGGGGGGGGGGGTGGCGGTCACCAAGACTGGCGGTCTTGTTAGATCATTTGTGCGGGGTTGATAACCTCAACTCCGCACGAGGGGAATAATCGTATCACGTAGTGTGTATATGGTAAGGCAACGATGAGGCAGATACGTACATAGGTCGTATATCCATTGCTGTCTCTGGAGGTGGCCACACCAGAAATCAAATCAATTCCGTGGGGGTTGCCGTCCATATGCAAGTCCGCGTCACGAGCGGTTCTCAGTAGGATGTAGCTCACCCTTCATGCGACTCGTGAAACAACCCACGGCGCTACACGCTTGGCGCAAGCAATTCCTGCCTGGTTGGTGAAAACCCAACGTGCTTCGTCTCGGCGTTGTAGGTCTATAGTCATACGACTTCGGCCATGCACGACATGAGCACACACCCCCACCAGTTCGCCAGTCCACGCGATACGCCGACACAAAAAATAAGGAAGGGACGCAGTGTCGAAGGCAGCACGGTAGAGCTCTACTGTAGAGTGTTCTATGTAGCAGCTGCCACAGTTCTAGAGTGCTGTGTGCTCTGTCCTGCGGTCTATGGTCACAGCAGTGCTATAAAACATGCTAGCACGCTGCCTAATAAAAACGAAGCGGTACATCACTTGATATACCAATTCAATGAAAACGCACACTCTATGAAAACAAAGGCGATACGAAGTGCACGAATAGTCTCTCGGTACAGTATCGAGAAGCCGCACAATGCAAACGGTGCATCCCAATGCGACTGGTACGTATTCATGGTCAAAGCGCACTTGAGATGAAAAAAATCCCATGGAGAAATACACTCTATGAAAATATAAGAGATAGTGCGCGAGCGAGTAATATTCGGCATCGATAAGTTACAACGCACAAGGAATGGGGGGGGCATATATTGTCCATAAATCCCATGTTTGAGCCCGAAGCGAGATGGTTTTAAGTCATAGCATCAGCCGTCCCAACAGGGAGGGGCAAGAACAGGGGGTGACCTCGGGGGTCATCACGGCATCCACCAGCACACCAACCTGAAAGACAAAGGCGGCGACAAACTGTAATAACATATAAAATGCCAATCACCCGAAACGGCACGAAACCGTCACATTGTGGAGAGACCAAACCAACACATACCACCTGAGTAATGGGGATGAGTAGCGAAGGCACGTAGTACGAGTAGTATAACAGAGTTTTGTTGCTAGAGTGCTGATCCGTGGCACCTGTCAGAGATCAAGAGTGGTGCCTGCTCTGTTCTACGGTCTTTATCAGCCCCACGCTTAGGTTCTGCTGTGTGTTGTGTCGAATAATGCGGCTCCGATTCACAGTCCAGCTACTACGTAGAGAGGAAAGGGGGGCTCTGGATCGCCTACTTTTTACTACCAACAACTTGTATCATCAAGGGCGTGGGTAGGGGTGTGGCCGGATATCTGGGGTGTAATGAGATGAAGGTGCCTTGTGATCGTGTATTACCACCATGATAGTGGTGTCATAAAAAATAGTGCGGGCTGGGGCGTATGAGGACATGACGTCAGATGTCATAGATTACTTCGAAAACGGGGCCGTATGGTGAATGGACGTTCAAATGGTATAGTTTCCACAGCAGCAGTGCCACAATTATCTCAACACGGAAAGTGCTACAGAGCGCTGGCCGCTCTCTGCGCCGTGAGAGGTGTCGAAAAGTCATTCCATGCAAGATCGCAGAGCGGTAAGAGGGGTCGAACATAAAAATCTGTTAAATTAGTTAAATTACTTCCAGTGAGTGGTACAGTAGAAGGGTTGCATAAATGCGGCATACGAGAGTGTTGCAATTTTACACGTGTGGCGTGTGGAAAGCCAGTTTGCTGGAGAAATCGGAGATTCTTAACTTGACTGTCGCTCAGGTTTGACAGCATCTGGCTATACTCACTGATCCTGAAATATATAAGGATACAATAAATGGCGAAACAACACTTGAGAGGGGAGTTGAGGGGAGAGGGAAAATATCGAAGGTCGAATATCACTCATTTGTATCTAAAGGCAGGGTAGACCCGGGAAGGCGCACACAGCAGTTCATTCGAACGAATCGGTCGTCGGCGCGTGATATGCTCTATTGTACCCAAAACAACAACGACCTCGCTAAAGCACCCTACCTTGTGTCGGCGTGGCCGGACACTCCATCGACGCTGCAAGTGCAAGCTGACGTGATAGATGTCATGCTTCGCTTGGCTTCCAATCCGCGCGTATAGCTGCCACCACCACCACCGTCGAAATAGAGAGAGATAGGGAGAGAGAAGGGTGGTGAACGCGTGCACACACAACAACCATTAAAGGGGTGCCCAATTTTCCCGGACTGTGTACTACCTGGTAAATATAGATCCATACCGTGTACAGTACGTAAAAAAATAGTGACACCTTGCTATCATCCCGCTGAAACAATGATTGAATCGTCGATTCTTCCACGCGGCAAATATACGAGTTCTCTTGGTTCTGTACCACCAAGTACGTATACTACATAATAATTACCCTCCCTGTAATGCGTGAAGGGCCCACCGCATTATTGGCAGAGACCGCTTCATTCGAAGGGTGTAGCCAAGGTGGACCGCTGTTGTTGAGAATGACTGGACGCGGCCGGTGCAATACTCGGGGACTCGCGTTTCGGGGCCGGAATTACTCGGAATTGTACAGGCACCGTAGTAGGATCATGCTTGCAGTAGCAAAAGGGTTTGAAACCTTTTCGGGGCCCAAGTACAGACACCGAAATATTGAAAACATATAAACATGAGACACACCGGAACCCAGATTTGATATCGGCCAAAATAATAACGCTCGATTTCGACTTTGCAACATTGATCAATATCCCGTTGAACCCCGATCTCCACCCAGCCTTCCAGCCTTCTACACGTTATACCGACCAAGTCAATTGAACTCTTGGCCTTAATCTTACGTGCTATACATTTCCATGTGCATGTTTCGTGTGTTCGTTTAATTTCGTGTTTACGTATTGCAATGTCGAACCGGGAAGTTCGAACTCCTTCCCTGCCTTGCCCGAAGCATGGCTGCCGGCGAGACCCCATGCGGAACCCTTGTATTGTATACAAATGGGCGACGACACGAAAACGAGTATTTCTAAAGTACAACCAACCAAATAACTGCAGTTTGTTCATTGTTGAAACGAATTAACGTCGCGCTGAAACGAACTAACAACGTCGCGCTGGCGAGATCGCATTGATAGATGCAATGGCAGGGTACACAGTGATACACAAGGAATACAATGGCGGGGTACACAGTGATACGCGAGAAAAACAACGAACGGCATCCACAACACCACTCACTACGATTGTTGTTGTTAATGTGTGAAAACTACAAGTAAGCTGCACACTGGTGAAGGGTTTTGCAACTACTGAACAGTACAGTAGTACACACACGTATACGACGTAACGTGTTTTTTTGTTTCCAGTGTGTTTGGTCTGCAGAGCGACAGCAGTATAAATCCCCCCCCCCGTATGTTATTGTTAAACCGGTACTAAATATTGCAATAAGCGTAGTGAGGGAGGAGGGAGAAGAGCCTACTGTGTGACCCCAGATCTGAGTTACGACTATTGATAGGGAGGAGAGAGAAAAGAAGGGCGGACATCATAAATTGGATGGTAAAAATAAATATATAAACAGATAACCACCCAGGGTTAAAGCCTCATGACACCACCACTGTGACTCCCAGGACCTGCGTAAGAGTAGAAGGGGGGGGGGCGCCCACACACTACACCAAAACCAACTAACTAGTAAAAATCGTACAGAAACCCCCACCCAGGCTGGTGTTTTTCGATTTTGATTATGGAGGAAGTTGCGAGTATGGCGTTGGTTGCTCGTTTTTCCGACACATTTTATGCTGATGATGTTAACATTGGCGCCATCCGCGGTTTTGTGTGTGTTTGTTGCTGCCGAGAAGATACAAGTGATATACTGATGATGATGTATGATGAACAAGAACGACTGGCTGCTGCTTGCTGCTTGCTGTGTTTCGTTTTTGTTTATTTTTTGTGTTCTATATCCTCCGGCGGACTGGTCTGTGGAACGACCTGGAACGACCGAAAACGACATCTATCTAAACAAAATGGTATAAAATAAGTTGATTCAAGTCTGTTCAGACTGTTAGCATAATAATAAGGACGTTGAGATCCATAGATATACGCATCTACTATCTACTGTGTGTGATGTACACTATTTTTTTTCCTAGGACTTTCTTTGGTTGCTTAGCTACGTACGTATTCATTTTGTTTTTGTTATTCCCCGTTCTCTTTCCGGGACTCTCGTGTGTTACACGAGAACGAAACGGAACTGAGTAGGAAGTGCCACGTACCCGTTGTATGGGTGGCGCCCAAGGGAATGGAGACGGAGGGTGGGGGGGGTCGTAGGGAAACCACGGCGGAAGGAAGCAGGAAAGAGACGGCAAACAGAGTAGGTACCAGACCGACTAGCTGGTAGAACCTGCCTGTACTACGGGCAAAAACCTGCCTCGGCTGGCTGGAAGGTGTCTTTGGTGTGCTTCGGCTGGCTTTCCTTTCCTGTCATTCTTAGTCTTGCTCTGTTGGCGCTGTTTCGGTCCATTTCATTTCGTTTCATTTCATTTGGTTTTTTATTGGAGGTCGCATCTCCTCTGGGAGAAGCACGACACTTTCTTTCTTTTATTTTGTCATGCTTTTTTTTTGGTTGCTTGATTGTTGATTTGCTTCAGTATATTTACTTTTTATTTTTTTCCTTTTCGCTTTTTTCCTTTTTTTCTCTTGCATGCACCTGGATTGCTAGCAGGGTAGGTCTTGCCTGTCGTATATGGCATTGCATTGTCTGCTCTGCTTACTGCGCTGAGCGTAGTATCTCTTTTTTTTTCTTTTTTTTTTTTGTCCATCCCATTCATTATCTTCGCACTTCCGTCTTTCTCCATCCCTAGTCGTAACTCAGATCCGGGGTCACAAAGTAGGCTCCTATCCCTCCTCCCCCACTACGGTTCTTCCTTTGCATTTTTATCGCGAGAAGATTCCAGCACTTTCTTCCCTCGTCAACTCTCGTCGAATTTTGCTTACCCACGCTATAATATGCGCTCTCGACAGTCGGTGTCATTTGAGAATAAAAACCTCCACTGGGGAGAATCGAACCCTCGACATCCGGCCCAAAAGGCTTCGTGGCTACCAGTTAGACCACCGGGGCGACCGGCTTCTATTGTGTCGTAGTTTTGTGACCACAGAACTGGTACCTTTTTAGGATTGAAGAATCGGCACGGACACTGGGTGTGCTGGATGTCGACGGGTAGAAAGGAAGGTTTAATGTGAAGAACACACACACAGTCCTTACGCACTGATACGAGTATATGCGTATCTTAGTTTAGATATTCGGGCGAATACAGCAGTATGCGAACATATTGCGAGTTTGTCTTACTCGTAGTACGCTCTATTGTATGTCCAAAGCATCATCATCAAGAACGATGCTGAGAACGTTGTTGCTAGAACGTTACATATATAGAACGTTGTAGAGAACATTACAGGGAACAGTACGGGCTACCGCGTACCAGTAGAGTACCAGGTATACGGTAACTGTCCGTACCATGGGCATTGTACTGAGATGATCAGGTGCAGGCATATCCTCCACCTCGATTACTCTACTCTATGCTCTACTCTTCTCCTGTCTTCTCTTCTTATCTTCTCCTTTTATCTCGATCTCCCAGATCCATCTCATTTCCACTACCTATAGCCACATAATAAGCGCCTTTTCAAACTATGACTTTTCTTCAGAAGAAAAAGTGATCGTGACAGACACTTCGGTGCCACCACCTCAAACATTAACAGTGTCATTATTTCAAAGTCTGCTTACGAACAAAATAATAGAAAAAACGACACTTTCCCGACCCGCCTTTCTCAATACCACTTCGCCAATCGACTGGGCGTGGTCGTTTCGGGGCGCGGTACGTAGAACTTCACGTACTATTATGTAGCGCAATCAGCAGACGAAAAACAAACTACGAACAGACTCACTGAACTTTGGATGGCACCTTTACTACTACTACTGTGTGGCAGTACGAAGCATACCTGGTATCATATGCCACAGAGGTGTCACACAAATAAATGTATATATATCGACTTTATTATGTTTGTCTTTCTTTCTCGGCGGCTCCATTGGCATATCTCGGGCCTCGCAGAGTTCCCACTGGAGCAGCGCCTTCTCTTGTATTACTTACCGACGAGCGTTTTTCCTTTTCCATCACATATACCTGGTACATTTTATATAGATAAAGAGCCCCCAGATTTAGTTGTGTTTGTACTGAAGGCTTTATAGACGTACGGACACATCATTCATGTCATCTACCGCAAGCACAACACAGCAGTAAGCACACAGCATGGCGCTACCAGCCCTGCACAAAGCAGCAAAAAGTGAGCACGTACGTGCCGACCAGAGCGCGACGACGCAAGCAAGTAGACAGGGTTGGCGAGCGCCAGCACGACGTCAAGCATGTATACACAGCTCTCCCTACCTGTCTGTGTTCTTAAACTGAACGAGGCCATCAAAATCTGCCTGACCTACGAAAAAGTGGAGCTCTTCTTGGCAGTTTGCAAGTCGTCGGTTTGCACCTAAATAAAATCGACCTCCTCCTCTCTGTCTGCTTCATTCGGCCATATACCATAAAAGTGAAAGAAGTGTTTTAATACGGGACTCTTGGCGTTTTGCAAGTCGTCAGCTTGCACCTAAAATAATTGACCCCTCTGTCCGTTCTATTCGCCGTTTGTTATCTTCCTCGTGAGCGAGAGTACGAGCGGGCGGCGGAAGCACACCTCGTTTCTGTGCTGCTACATACTATAATACGGGACTCTTGGCGTTTTGCAAGTCGTCAGCTTGCACCTAACATAATTGACCTCTCTGTCCGCTTTATTCGCCGTTTGTTTTATCTTCCTCGTGAGCGAGAGTACGAGCGAGCGGCGTAAGCACACCTTGTTTCTGTGCTGCTATATACTACCGGTATATAGTTGCGTCCCTCACCTGCTGATTTCGGCCTTGTGTTGTAGTACTGCTGTAGTTGCGTAGTTTCACTGTGCAGTAGCAGTATGGCAGCGCCAGCTACCCCGAGCCGAAACGCAGATTTCCTATGATATAAACTCACGGCAAGCGCGAAGAAGGAGGTGTGGCCTGCTGTACCCGCGCGGGCCGTGGGAACTCAAGGACAATGCAAAACAATAATACGCGCAGGAGTAGTAGTACGCGTTCTGTAGTACACTGCTGCTGCTGTACTGCTGTGTAGTCCTGTAGAAGGAGGAGGAAGAGGGTCGGAGGGGGGGGGGGGCTGGAGGCAATCTCAAAACAAACCCTCAGCCCTGTCTGAGCTGCCGCGGTATCTACATAATGTCGCGGCAGAGGGCCGAGGAGGAGAGGCAACATGCAAAAACGCAACAACAAGCAGTAATAGTTTACTACTGTGCTGTACTTTACTTACCTACCAGCGGCCGCAACGCGTTATATATCCACGGAAAATTCGCAGCGTGTGTGTTTCCCGAGAGCATGATGAATTATTGGAATTATTCACTGAAACTTCGCAGCGTGTGTGTGCTTCGTATCTGGTCATCTGGTCAGTAGAGCATACCACACTCACAACTTAGATTACAATTCAATTAATTTTTATTTTTATTTCGTCCATCCCAGGGGCGTAAACAAAGAAGAGAAAACGACACACCCGTAGGAAGGTCAGAATGAAAAACAAACCGGATCGCTGTGATCACAGGACGAAATGAGCGAAAAACATTTTTTTCCGTTTTTTTATCCCTTTTTTTTAACTTGGTTTTAGAGACCCCCCCTATTTTTGTTTTCGCTGGTGGGGGGGGGGGGGGGGTCACTAAATATAAGGTACGTATGGTCTTCACGTTTATATATCAATGGTCCTTAAATTTCGGTTCAAAGTGGTATACTAATATCCCTTTAATTTTCTTCTTTTTTTTTTTTTTTTCATTTTTCTTTTTGCTTGTCGTACGTATTGCTTTTTGCTTCTCAAGGGGGGCACGACAGCGATGCTACAACCCCTCGCATAATTTGCTTCGTTTACTTTGTTTCACTTATTTATGTTACCGTGATCGCTTTTGCCTTTGTTTCTCCGCCTTCCGTATTTTTCCTAGGACTTTCTTTGGTGGCTTAGCTACGTACGTATTCATTTTGTTTTTGTCATTCCCCGTTCTCTTTCCGGGACTTTCGTGTGTCACACGAGAACGAAACGGAATTGAGTTGGAAGTGCCACGTACCCGTTGTTGTATGGGTGGCGCCCAAGGGAAGGGAGACGGAGGGTGGGGGGGGTCATAGGGAAACCAGGACGGACGAAAGCAGGAAAGAGACGGCAAACAGAGTAGCTGCCAGACCGACTAGCTGGTAGAACCTGCCTGTACTACGGGCACAAACCTGCCTCAGCTGGCCTTTGGTGTGCTCCGGCTGGCTGTCCTATCCTGTCGTTCTCAGTCTTGCTCTGTTGGCGCTGTTTCGGTCCATTTCATTTTCTTTCATTTAATTTGGTTTTTATTGGAGGTCGCATCTCCTCTGGGAGAAGCACGACACTTTCTTTCTTTCTTTTATTTTGTCATGCTTTTTATTTGGTTGCTTGATTGTTGATTTGCTTCAGTATATTTACTTTTTATTATTTTTTCTTTTCGCTTTTTTCTTTTTTCTCTTTTTTTCTCTTGCATGCACCTGGATTGCTAGCAGGGTAGGTCTTGCCTGTCGTATATGGCGTTGCATTGTCTGCTCTGCTTACTGCACTGAGTGTAGTATCTCTGTGTCATAGTTTTGTGACCACAGAAGAACTGGTAGCTCGAATACCTGTTGGGTGACAGTGTCCCCTTGTGGCATTGTGGTGGACGTGCTAGTCCAGAGGCTTGGCGCGAGCCGCCGTTAGGCGCGCTCGTTAGCTTCTCTCAGAAGAAACGTATGATTAGCTACGTATGATGTTGAAAAGAAGGCTCTCTCTGGGCCAAGATGAAGAAGACAAAATAAAAGATCAGACAGAGCTGAGAAGATGGGTTGTTGGTTGGGGGGGCGCAACCAGCCTCGACACGCTCGGCTCTACGGCTAGATGTACTCTATCGGGTGGTTGTACACACCGACCCACAGCAACGTTCCTTGGATGCTTACTCGTGACCGTTCCACGTACTACGTACTGTTCTCAAGAATGTTACGAACAGTGTCTAGATACCCCGCATATTTTCTTAGAGTGTTCAGTGTTCCTTTTCATATTCCGCCGCATATCCATGGCTGTACTGATACCAAGTACTATTCGTACGTACATGACGGAGTACGCCCTTACTTCAATAGCACTCTATGCTACTGAGTTAGATAGATAGGCTGGTGCATACACCTACTATTATACCTGCTACTATGATACGACATTGTTCCCGATCAGCGACTTAGTAGGCTACTGGTTACTGCTGCTGTAGCATAGTACCTACATCAACAGAAGAATCGGCACGGACACTGGGTGTGCTGGATGTCGACGGGTAGAAAGGAAGGTTTAATGTGTGTGTGTGTGTGTGTTCTTCACATTAAACCTTCCTTTCTACCCGTCGACATCCAGCACACCCAGTGTCCGTGCCGATTCTTCATCCTAAAAAGGTCCCAGTTCTGTGGTCACAAAACTACGACACAGAGATACTACACTCAGTGCAGTAAGCAGAGCAGACAATGCAACGCCATATACGACAGGCAAGACCTACCCTGCTAGCAATCCAGGTGCATGCAAGAGAAAAAAAGAGAAAAAAGAAAAAAGCGAAAAGAAAAAATAATAAAAAGTAAATATACTGAAGCAAATCAATAATCAAGCAACCAAATAAAAAGCATGACAAAAAAAGAAAGAAAGTGTCGTGCTTCTCCCAGAGGAGATGCGACCTCCAATAAAAAACCAAATGAAATGAATGTGAAGAACACACACACATACACTCGTCCATCCCATTTATTATATTCGCCCTTCTATTAGCTCTCCCTCTTTAGTGGTAACTCGGATCCGGGGTCACTAAGTAGACTCTTCTCCCCCCTCCCCACTACGGTACGTGATTTGCATTTTTTACGCCAGATGATGTTAGCACTTTTTTCGCCCGTCAACCCTTCTCGTCGAATTGTGCTTACCCACGCCACGAAGGCGCTCTCGACATTTATTTGGTGTAATTTGATAATAAAAATCTACATATATACATACATACATACGGAGACTCCAACCCTCGACTTCCAACTCGACAGGCTTGCTTACCTACTACCTGCTGAACCACCGGGGCGACCGGCTTCATAATATCTGATCATGAACATTTCAGACTCAGATTTTGGGGTGTTTGTAGGTGAATATCGTCCCTGTTAGAGTCAAGGTCGTGGGTTCGAGCCCCCCCCGAGTGCTTATTCGTCGTGCTCGTACGACTTTCTTTCGCAAAAAAGATCTTGACTCGTATTAATAGCGGAAAGCACGACAGCGTGAGTTAGCAAAATTCGATGAAAATCGACGAGCGTTGGGAATGCTGAACCCTCTGCGCGATAAAAATCAAGGCACGGACCGTAGTGGGGAGCAGGGAGAAGAGCCTGCTTTGTGACCCCGGATCTGAGTTACAACTATGGAGGGAGAGGGACTGATGAAGTGCGAAGATGATACATGGGATGGAAAAAAACAAAACAAAAACAAAAAAAACATAAGAATTCCAGTGTGGTCAAAAATAAGTGTCGCGTACCCGTACGTACGCGTAGTCGTGTTTTGGCGTCTAAAACTGAATACCAGGTATTATCAGGGATGCGTATTTCCCGGTAGCGGTAATTCCCCGAAATTAATAGGGCTCGAGGTAATATTTGTTTTCAGAGGAAATTCTTCGCGTCCCCTATCCCCGGGAAAGTAACGCCTCCATATAGAATGGAAACCCCAGTTTTTTTGTTTTTTTTTTGTTAAACGCTGCTAAGCTGTGCAGCAGCGCAGCAGCGCAGATTGTTACATAGGCGCCGACAGGCCCCTCCTCCTATATCAAACAGATATCCTACAGAGAAATTGGATGTTATGGCGAGCGGAATCATCGAAGGAATGTACTAATAATAATATAATAAATATAATCATACATATGAGCTAACATATTCGAATGGAAAGGGTGCACTCGGCGCAGATGCAGCTGGGACGCTGGGATTCCGTTGAGGCGTCCAGCGTCCATGTTTACATGTTTACAGTTTTAGTGGATAAGGTCGCGATCGCTACACGCGTACGAAGCAGCGCACTGCTGTAACTGCTAATGTTATGGTACTGCTGACATGATGTGGAAACGTTTGGTAAATACCTGGTATCAGGTATAAGAATCGTATTGGTAGTACTTGGAAGGCGGTATCTTAGGTGGGAACCAGGGATGGTTCCCGATGGCTTTGTGCCATCTCGTCTTCTCAGTCGTTCATCACGCGAAAACGGAATAAACCTGCTCTTCTTCTATCTCTACGCAAACAACACACGTGAGTACCAACGAGTACCCGTTCCATAGGCTGACCTGGCTAGGGATACCCTGTCCTCTTATACCTAGCATCTCTACACTTGGCGTTGCATATCGGCAGGACTAGTCTAAAACGGAGAAAGTTTTTTTTTTACTCGTGCTCGGTTTCCTTTTTGTCACCCGTTGGCTATTCGTGCTTTCTGAGCGAGAGAGCAGCGTTGCTCCGCTCTCCCGTCACCCGTGATGTCGTCTCAAGAACGGGGAGGATCTGCTCCCCTCCGCGGCAGCGCAGACCAGGACCCTGAACCTCAGCGTCCCTTGCTGGGCCGCCGTCTACGAAGCGCCGATGAAGGTCAAGCGCCAAGTACATCAGATCAACCTGTGGACTCGAGATTGGACGACGGCGCTCCTGCGACTCCGCCTGGACAACATGCCTCGAAGCCGCGATCTCCTTGCGGAATGCAAGTCGAGCCCTACACGCCTACGGATCCTTCCACAAGACCGGCCTCTGAGTCTCCTTGCCCACCGGGAAAGCAAGTCGAGTCCCTCACGCCCTCCAGCGCCTCGCAGCCTCTCGATGACGCTCGGCCTGCTTCCGGGAAGCCTCTCCCCGAGTCTTGGACTCTGAAGACCTCGGACGCCTGGAAGCCTCTCGATGACGCTCGGCCACCCAAGACGAAGAACGAGCCTCCATTCCGCCAAACGGCCGATTTGGACCCTCTGCCTCTAGTCGCGCTGCGCCAGGCCTCCCCCGCCTCTGACTCTACGATACCTGCCAAGCAGAATTCGAGCAGACTGCGCCACCAACTTCCAGTTCTTCCTGGCTCTGGGCAAGACACGGGGCTGGCTGCTGCGAGTATCTCTGGTACCCGTACAAGCCTCGAGAGAATAAGGAATGGCTGGGTTCACGGATTTTTTTTCCCGGCCCTAGCTCTCAAGGAGATTGGTTATCACTTGATTTTTTCTCAAGCTTTATTGTGGGGGGGGGGGGGGGTGGTTGGGCCGGGGGCTGCTACTTTCAACGCTGACAGCCTCGAGTTTTGACGCTGATTGGAGATTTGGTCAAGACAAAGCCGCAGCTTTCTGATATTTTTTCTGGGGCGGTTTTGGGGGTAGTTTTAGCGTAATTCGTCCCGCCGACCCCCCCCGCTCAATGCCGGGGCGGGTCTGGATAATCGAGCCACTAACTTGGGGCTCAGGACGCGCTTTCTGAATGTTTTGGGCCGGGTTTCGGGGAAGTTTTTAAGTGTCTAGTTTTCCAGTGTTATCAGTTCTACCGAGCCCCGCTCTCGAGCCGGGAGGGCAGTTCATGTACAATGACTGCAGGATTTCGGTTCCAACGTTTCTTCTTTTTTGACGTTCCTTGCTCGGCTTCGTAGCCTTGCCGTTCAGAGGTGTGGGAGTGGGTTTTGAGGAGCCGCATCTTCGACTCATGTTTTAGTTCGTGGAATCGGGGTTTCCACGAATTTCTCATATTTCTGCATATACGGCTCATCAGGGTGGGCTAGTGTTATGGTACTGCTGACATGATGTGGAAACGTTTGGTAAATACCTGGTATCAGGTATAAGAATCGTATTGGTAGTACTTGGAAGGCGGTATCTTAGGTGGGAACCAGGGATGGTTCCCGATGGCTTTGTGCCATCTCGTCTTCTCAGTCGTTCATCACGCGAAAACGGAATAAACCTGCTCTTCTTCTATCTCTACGCAAACAGCACACGTGAGTACCAACGAGTACCCGTTCCATAGGCTGACCTGGCTAGGGATACCCTGTCCTTCTATACCTAGCATCCTTACACTAACTTCCTGCTTTGCGCTGATGATTTACCTCGCGACACAAATATATTCGTACATGAGAGATCGCTATCAGCACTACGGTAGTCGTCATACTATTCCTCCAGTGTCAAATAACTGCAGGACGATATCAACGAGGACGCGAACAAGTGAAAAATCAACTGAAACTGATGAACATTTACTCAAGTACTTGCATTGTGCACAACTACTATCAATACTACTGCTTGTTGTGTACCTGGTGCAGGTATTATACGTAGAGTGTAGCGTTAGAATGATCGAAAATGACTGCGTGGAGGCCTGAACGAATCTCAAAATTGTGCTTCATGTAGTGCGTGGGCCACCCGGGGATGATAATGTTTGTCCCCTGACAAAAATTACCTTTTTTTCCTCGAACAAGAGGAAATAGGGGATTTTTTTAGGAAAGGCTGAAAAAGGCTGTTTCCCGGAAAAATTTGGGTTCCGGGTGAGGAAATACGCATCCCTGGGTATTATTATGGCTTGTTTTGGACAAAAAACTATAAAATAGACGTACGATGTATATGATTGGTCAACCCTTCCTTATGGGCGATTACTATTTACTCAATACAAAACAGTAGTAGTAGGTAAGATTTGTTGTTCACTTGGTGTTATCGTAGCACTTACTGCTGCTGCTTGCTGCGTGTTGTTGTGGTTGACTAAATATTAATATTTGTTTTGCACTACTTACTACGTACTTGCGGTGATTTTACTATTAATACTAAATTATTATCATTATTTTCACTTTGGGTGATGTCATTTTTTTCACTAGGAGTTGGTATTTTGTGGTTGACTATATTTTTTGGACTCGAGGTGTTGTTATTATTATAGCACTCGCCAAAATTAGGTATACCTACGCCTTTTGAGCCACCATGTAGAAGTACACGGCGTATTGCACCCGGGAAAAGGCTTCCTGGCCTCGCCTGATACTGGGCCTGCGCTCCATCGTACCTACAAATGACTCAAAAGGCCAAGGTACACCTATAATCAGCTATTCAACTTTCGCGTCACCTATTTTTGGCTTCAAGTGTACCTATAAATGGCTCGAACGATCACTTTTTGGAAACTAAAATATAGACAGACGGCAACACCAGATAGATGCCGGGATTGCCAACCAACCGACCGTACCTGTGAACCAGCAGACCGTACCTGTCAACACAAACGCCCGAAAATACTGCCAAACAGTACGAATGCAGGTGACGCCGGAGACTGTTAGAGATGACACCTATTATAGCAGTATTCGGTATCATAGAGTCGCTGCTGGATAACACAGGGTTATCTGGTACAAAGTAGCCCGTACCACATCATCAGTAGTAGGCATTACCCATCTAGGAGTAAGTGTTATGTACCACGTTTTCATGTGATAACAATACCAGTATGCAACAGCAGATATCATGTTCTTGTATACACTCGTACACATACTAAGAACTCGTAGCATATAGCAACTCTGCAGTACTCATATCGTACACAAAGAGCAGCATAGCACAGCGCAGCTACTCGTAAGACAGTACGGCAAGTCAAGTACACAGAGGTACACACCAGAGGTGTATTAGCCTAAGATCTGTCATGAGTGTCATAGGACTATCGTACGTACGTACGCGTCGGATTTATAAACGGGACTGTCATGATTCTGTACCCTGAAAGATCGGTACAAATTTCGGGGAAATAGGCCAGGGTGATGACTTGATTTCTTATTGGGGTATCCTGTTTTGTTTTGGGATCGAGCTAGACGAGTTCACGTACATCACGCGCACACGCTCTCCCCCCTCTTGAGCTCTCTTCTACAACAACATGCTCTCCACGAGCTATTGTCTGCTGGACATAACCATCTAAGGCCTGGGATCACCTTTATCATATTATTCTCTTCATTTATATGTGAAGCTTTTCTCGTACGAGCTCACCTCACAGTGAGCCTCGTACTTACCTCAATTTTTAGGCTGTGTCTTGTCGGTCATCGGCAAGCAGGTCTAAAACACATGCTACGGTAGAGGTGCACCATTGTTTTTCTGAGCCCCTCACTTAAGGAGCGTCATACCTCAGCGAAAAAATGTTTTTATAGGGAAATAAAAGTGCTGCCGGATGAGAAATCCCATGACCGAAGTATACTCTGAAACATTATTCGCCACAAAAATGAAAGTCCGACGAGTTTGGGTTAAGGAGCCCGATCGTTCAGAAAACGATTCAGCCAAAAAGTACTACCTCTACCGTAGCACGCGTCCTAAGCGTAAACATCAGCTACGCGCTGGTACACACGCTAAACACACACCCTCAAAAGGCTATGAGCCTCGTATTTTTATGCCTCGTATCGCGTAAGCGCGGCAAGCTCGTACGTGCACGTTGGTTCAAGAGCGGCACCCTGAGCTACAGGCTTCACAGCAGGAGGAGGAGGACTGATTCAAGACCCAACGTCAAGATATTATCCTGCTTGCTGCTGTGGAGAGCTTCTTCTACACAAGTACGAAGAGAGGACATCAACTTCGAAGCAAAACGTGAGTAAAACGCGGTACAGGGTGCCGCGAGCGTCTGAGAGGATCCTACACAGAGCTGCAATTTAACTGCACTGCTGAGATAGCGATATCCAGAGAGTTTTTCATTGCGTGACAGGAAGCTGTACCCCATTAACCTCCTGACAACATTTCTTGACAACGTCGAGTACTCGTCGTGCGGCGGAATTTTGGTGTTGATTCGTTTCGACCACGACGCGGAGGCGCGGCAACAACTACATACAGTGTATCTCGTCTGACAGCGGGGTCCCCGCTGCGATACGTAATTTCGAGTGCACGTGAAGGGTCGGTTAGAGACTACTACCATCACTGCTGCTGCTGCTGCTGCTATACTGCTGGTTGAGTACGAGCACCTGCGCGTAAACAAAATCACGGAGTCTTTCAAATCGAGCACGTATACTTCGCTAATGCTGTTTCAACGACAAATGAATATTATCGAGTGAAAACATCGAGTATTATTGGCTAAACGCGAGAGAGAGCGATACCACTTTTACTGCTTACGTCTAAGAGGATCCTACGCAGAAGATTGCAGTGTAACCACTACAAATGCTTGTGATAGCGAAACCCAGACAGCATCTCCGCGTGGATTGGAGATTGTACATTTTCAACTTTCCGCTACGTTTAGTTTTTAGACGTGGACTAAAAATCTTCACAAAACGTCGAGCGTTACCGCTGTAAGCCTTAGTGTTACCAAGCAACAATAACAAAAAGGGTACGTAGTCTTAACCTACTGCTGTAAGCCTTGGTATTGCCCGAGCAACGGCAAAAAATACAAATGCTAGCATAATCGATCAAGTCGTGCAAGGGGTTGTCTCGACTACGAGGTGCAGTTGGAGAACACTCCGGAGGTTGCCATGAGGCGAGAGAGACGATGTTGTCCCAAGGTGTATATTATAAACCACCGTAAAGATGAAGTGAACGGAGGGGGCATCCACCCCTCCGTCCCAGATTATACTCTTACCAAAACCTACCCGAGAAGACCAAAATTCCGCCGCATATTCCAGTTACACAAAGCACACGTATGTATTCGCACGATCAGACACATCAGACATGGGTGCGACTTATGACGAACGTATGACCAACGGTTGTGACCAACCGTATAGTCTAACCTACTGCTGTAAGCCTTGGCATTGCCCGAGCAACAACAAAAAATACAAGGTATAGTCTAACCTACTGCTGCAAGCCTTGGCATTGCCCGAGCAACGACAAAAGAGGACAGGTATAGTCTAACCTACTGCTGTAAGCCTTGGCATTGCCCGAGCAACGACAAAAGAGGTAAGGTATAGTCTAACCTACTGATTTAAGCCTTGATATTTCCCGAGCAACGACAAAAGAGACAAGGTGTGGTCTATGCTACTGCTGTAAGCCTTGGCATTGCCCGAGCAACGACAACAGGGAAAAGGTATAGTCTAACCTACTGCTGTAAGCCTTGTCATTGCCCGAGCAACGACAAAAGAGACAAGATATAGTCTAAACTACTGCTGTAAACCTTGGTATCACCCGAGCAACGACAAAAAGAACAAGGTAGTCTAACCTACAGCTGTAAGCCTTGGTATCGCCCGAGCAACGAAAAAGGAGGCAAGGTACTAAAGCAACTTCATCGATACCACTAATTGCAGTACTGCTGTAAAGGTTGGAGCTCTGCGGTACGTTGGTTCACGACGGAGTGTGAATCGGAAAAGTCTCGGGACCCTTGAGCAACTTTACGACGATAACTTCATCACGAAGCTCTGCTGTACGTACCACGCATTCAGTTCGAACTATTGGCTGCGGGTATCAAACAAGACCGCTTGGCCAAGTACCAGCTATCATCATGGGGGATTTGTTTTTGGGGAGGGGGGGGTGGGGGGAAGGGGGTCGGTCACGTACCCGCCGCACCCCGCGCATCGTTTCTTTTAGAGGTCCTGGCATTAAAAAAAATAAAATAAATAAAGCCTCGTGCACCGTTTCGTTCGGGAACCCTGGATTAAAAAAAATGCGGTGAGATGGCGGGTGCACGCACGCGGGGACCTGAGCTGGTCTCATTGGCGTCAGCTCACCAACGCATAAAGGGACTGGTGACAGGCAACAGCGGGAGGAGTTTCCAACCCAACACCGACAGGTTCACGATGATTGTGGACAGCGGCACGTCGGGCCATTTGGTGGCCAAGAACAAGTGTATGCTAAGGAGCGGTAACAACACGCCTGAGGAGGCCACTGTCTCTGAGGCGAAACGCAAACGTACGCAAATCCAGGACAGCACGCCTGAAGAGGATACTGTTACAGAGGTGGGGCGCCAACGAGAGCACATCCTGGACAAACCGCAACAACACGCAAGCAACCTCCTGAACGAGGCCAAGTCATCGACAACAACAGCCGGAGCGTCATCGACGGGATCTGGAGTATCCTCACCAAGGGCCGGAACACCATCACCAAGGGCTGAAGGTTCCTCATCAGGGACCGGAACGCCATCGTCAGGAGTCATAGCTTCTATCTCACCCGGGGACGCACCTGTTGCCTCGCCCGGGGTCGCATCTTCTTCTTCGACTGCAGTCCCACCGGGTGCACCGCATCACGAGACAGTCGGTACGAGACCCAGTCCAAGCGTCGAGGATAACTTCGACAGCACGAACGCCAGGAGAGCATCGGGGGCAGACCCTCGGGCCACGTATGTGGGATTTCGCCTACACCAACAGAGACCCATTTAGGGTCTCCGAGAAGGAAAACTGGGTGACCAAAATCCCCAACGAAGAACCAAGATGCCATCCAATCCATGGAGCAACATCATCTGGGATCACGGGATCATCAACATCTGGGATCATCGGAACATCCGCATCTGGGTGTTAGCATATGGACGTTGAGATCCATACGTATCTATTGTGATGTGCAGTCACTACGCACTGATACGAGTATATGAGTATCTTAGTCTAGATATTCGGGTAATTGCGATATGCGGATAGATTACGAGTTTGTCTTACTCGTAGTGCGTTCTGTTGTATGCCCAAAGCATCTTCAGGAACGATGATGAGAACTTTGCTAGAACGTTACTATAACGTTGTAGAGAACATTACAGGGAACAGTACCGACTACGGTAGAATGTAACTGTCCGTAGCATGGGCATTGTACCGAGATGATCAAGTGCGGGCATCCCCCACCTCGATCACTCTACTCCTCTTCCCTTTTCCACTCTTCTCTTCTCTTCTTCCTTTTCCATTGATCTCCCTGAGGTCAATCTTCTTTCCAATATGGCCACGTAAGCGTCTTTACAAAGCATGACTTTTCTTCTTCTTCACAAGTGATATTTACAGACACTTCGGTGCCACCTCTGCCATCTCTCTCCACAGAGACAGGGCCTCGACACACGCGTCATTCTTTCAGGTTATGAGCCTCGACTTTGGTCTACGCGCCGACTGGCTCCACGGAACGACGTCTCCCGGCGAGCGCGTCACGTTCTACATTCGAAGAAATTTCAAGTTTTCAATTGCGGAGGAATACGGTTTTTGCTCCAAAACCCAGAAGACCATCATCTACCCGACAGCATCGCCATAGACTCTCATCATCGATTTTCATCAAGCTCGTTCGGCAGGGTTACTACAAGGAGTACTGCTTTCACGCTTCTACGCGCGAAGCATGTAAGGAGACTGCTGTCACGCTTTTACGCGGGTAGCACGTACGAGTAATGAGTCCGGTTTCATGCTCTTCTGTCGCGAAACTCGTACTCGTACATTCAACATCGTTTCCACGCTGTAATTGCAAAAATAAGCCACCGACTATTTTTGTAACATCACACGCAAAGCTTTGTTTTCGATACTATCATACTTTGAAGCTGTAAGCGCGAAACAAGTCACGAAACCATGTCTGCTCATCACAAGCAAAGAAAGTTCCGCACTACTTCCACGCTGTAAAGCACGAAGAAATGTTACAAGACCTCTGTTTCTCCGCCATCACCACTAAAGTTAGTTTCGAGCCGGCTTCACGCTAGTCGACGTGTGAGGTCGTTATCAAAACCGTTTCTTCAAGCTAGTATGCACGAAGTACGTACATATAGATTTGTCCTCGTGCAAGTATCGACGAGTAGACCTACACGTGCTGAATCATACAGCCAGGTCGTTGACGAATCTGCTACCCGGCGTAGCATCGGGGGGATAACCACCTGTCTGCATCTAGGCCTTCGTTCCAGCATCGACTTCACGCTTTCACGCGGAAATACGACTTAAGACTCGGAAGGAAAAACTCATCCTCGCCCTGTATGGGGGAGAAGGTCAACAAACGTTGCATCACGCAGCCAGACCGTTGATGATTCGGCTACTCAGCCTGCCACGGGAGAGGCAACTCCTGTCGGTATATCTGCTACTATTAGCTTCTACGTCTACTTCGATTACTGCTGTACGAGCAACACTACAATATCACTACCTCAACTTCCGGAAGCATCGATGGTCTACCCCTGCAGCAATTCGTTCAAAATTTGCTTTTCAAGCTTTTCTCTCAGGATCGGAGGCGACAAAATCAACTTCTACATGCTCACCAGGGTTCAGCTCCACAGCAACGCCACCGAAGCGTTCATCAAGCAGCTGGCTATCACCATCTCCAGCGCATTGGGGACCAGCTACGTATTCGGCGACATCTTAGCCGAAACGTTAGCACCTGGGGAGAGTTTGCTCATTTTTCGGCCCATTTTTCCCAAAACAAGGAGTTCAACATTTTGTTGTTGCGTTCCTGGCAATTTTTCTATTACACCGCACAAAACGCGACCCAATCGCGACAACAACCGGCACTCGAACACTTCGAGCAATACGGCGCAGCACAACACTACGAACGACCGCGAGGACAGGTCTTCACCACCTCTTCAGGGTTCATCGCCATCATCAACATCATCTCACAGCCATCATCTACACGTACATCTTTTGATCTGCTCTTCTTCGTACAAGTCCCTACAAACAACAGGAACAAGATCTCAACAGCGCCACTTCTTTTCAACTAGTACTACTACATGTTCAACAAGGTCTACGCAACAACAGCACGGAAACGAAGGTCGGCATCATCACGAGCAGCAACAACCAAGTACTACAGCTGTATTGTACTGCTGTAGGTTGCCCAGCTCAAGAATTCTGGATTATTAGTTTATCGCAGTGCCCTCCAACAGAAAATCAAAATAGATTGTCAAGTAAATTAAACACTCGCTGCTGACCGAACTACTACAATCAATATTTACCAACCATTTGCCCTTCGGGGACACCCTATAAATGACGTACTGGGATTATAGGATTTACCTACTCGTCCATACCAGCCATTGTTGCCCTCTAGGAAAACCTCTTGCAGGTGTGTTGGAATTAAGAAGACGAACTGCCCATATTAAAACACCATTCTACTCTTAAAAGGGGAATGGGGGTTGACATGTTTAATCAATCCACTCGGTACGTTGTTTTTCATTTATTTGCGACTCGGAATCACCAACCACCGCCGCAAACATGCAATCTCCTGTAGTATATACCGAATATACGATTTACTTCCCCAGAAAAACGTAGGGTAGTCTACCATTCATAAATTCAATCACAGTCGCAAAACGGTACATCTCTCCATTTATACGATCAAAAACATATTCAATCATACAGGTAGGTGTGTTCATCGCAAAGAAAACAAAACCCTCCCCGTGAGATACCCACCTCTTAGCTAGAGATGCCCCTCGTCGCTCAACGTAATACAGGGTGCAATTTCCCAGTCGACGATACTCACATCTGCTCTTTCCACGACACCCCCCCCCTCTGCTGCTGCTGTCGCTGCTGCTGTCGTGAAGCGCTCTCAGTCCCACCGTGCGCTAGCTATGGTAGGCACTATCCTCATCGTGTATAAATGCTGTGCAGCGGTCACGAAACCCCCCGGCGCCCACCAACCCTACCACACCACCTCTCCGTAGCAGGGTGCACGCGGTATTCCCACGCAACTTATCCCCTCGCCGCCTGTACTGTAGGCGTCACGGGGGCGCATGGCCAAGCTTCGACCATGCGTCTTCTCGCGGAATAAGCAGACACGTAAGCTCCCCGCATCTGCCCCTCTCCTCCAGATATCCGTGAAGTTCCCCTCACCAACCATACGGCGAGGGTGCCTACGACTTTTCACCGTAGGCCTTTTAGCTACTGCTGCGAGGCAGTAGCTGCTCCACTTTGAAATGCCGTCGTCACCGCATCGCATATCCACCACTAAGCTCCTCGTAGCGAATACGTGCGGCTAACGCCGCACGATTTCCCCCCACCCACCAAACGACGGGGGTGCCCAAGGACATACATCCTCCTTGGGGCTTGCAGCTACTGCTGCGAGGCAGTAGCTGCTCCATTTGAAAACGACACCACCACCGCATCGTTCATATCCACTACTAATCTACCCGTAGCGGATACGTGCGGCTAACGCCGCACGTATTCCCCCCACCCACCAAACGACGGGTATGCCCAAGGACATACATCCTCCTTGGGGCTATTAGCTACTACTGCTGTGCAGCAGGCAGTAGCCGTTCCCGAGAAACGACGCCGCCTCCGCGGTATCATCTCAGGGATTATTTTCATCGTAGGCACGGCTCTCGGTCCACAACCGGGGTTCTTCTTCCTCGCGTATATCGTATACTATAAATAAGCATACTATACCAACCATTCATACTGTCTCCAGCATACCAGCTCGAAAAGATCACAAATGAAGACTGCGAAGCAACACAGCACAATCATGTGGTTGTATAGCACTACCTATAAAAATTCCTTTGAAGTCACGTGACTAGGGAAAGTTTGAGGCACAAGCACCCAGGCCTGCTGCTTCCCGTACATCGAGGTCATCGCTCCCGGGGCCATAAGGGATCGCTCCCGCCAGCCCCGACCTCAACGCACTGGTCTCTCTCGACTCGAAACTGTGGAGCATAACTCATACTCGCACCTGTTCCTCCACCTCCAAGAGATGCACGGTCAGACTTGACTCTGTCCCCAAAAACTGCCGACCCCTCCAGACGATCCGCCGTGCATATCAGATAATAGCTCACCATCGGGCTGCTCTCCTTGCCCCCTTTGCCACTACCGGGGACTCCCGACGACGGCGGTACAGCATTTCTCCCTGCTGTACCTACGGTGGCTATCTCCCCACCGGACTCTCTCTGCTGCGCCTTGCTATCTCGAGTAGGTCTCCGAAAGGCTCGTCTCCAAAAGCATGATGACCATGCCACCAAACTCCTCCTCGTCAGCTCCTCGAAAAGAAAACCCCTTCTCCAATACTTTCTCCCGAAGACCATCAACTTCGCCGTCGATGAGGCTGCAGAATCGCGACTCTCTAGAGTGTTCGTTAGCCCCAAGCGAGATTGGTTTTATAGTATTTCATTATTGTATCGTTCTCCCAGCAGTAGCCACAGACGAGCGCAAGCACCAGCGCAAGCGTGCAGACGAGAGTCGAGAGGCGAGAATCGAGAGTGCCTCCATGAGCTTACAAGCCCACAAAGACAAAACGCTAAATAACACATCATGTGCTAATAGCCCGAACTGACACAAATCCCGACACGTTACTGTCATATACAGGATCTCCAACGAACAATCTAAACAGTTTTGTTTTAATGATCAGTCGCCCGCCAGCGCAGTCAGTGTTGCGCCGAGAGAGTTCCAAGAGACAGATGCGCTACATGCCGACACAGTCATCACATACACCCCAACACTGCTCTTGAAGATGCCCGCCTGGGTGTTCTATATCGCGAGCACTCGTCGATGGCTCTTCTTGTCGACTTCTCGAGCCTTCACATGTTTCAGAACGAGGCAACCGAACTGCTTTTGGTTTACTGCGTGCGGGCTTGTCTTCGTACACTTATGTGTGTTCTCGTATATACTGGTACCGGTATCGAGTGACGATCCACGAAATAAAAGCAGACCAGGTGGTATATTAAGTACATAATAATCATGTCTAATAATCAAGATTACGGTGAAGAATTTTTCAAATAATCAAGCCTGAATATAATTAACCAACACATGTTCCTTGCTATTGTCTTGGAACAGTGCCTAACGCTTTGATCAAGTGAAATTCGATGTTTGCGGGCGCGAGGGTGGGATTCCTCGCGGAACTTACCGACAAGAACCACGAGACTTCCCACGGAGGGGGGGGGGACATGTATGGGTGAAGCCACCGCCGCGAGTGCTTGTTTCAGCTCAGATGTTTCAGCGACGGCGACGGTTTAAAACGCGGCAGTAACACTGTCAAACAAGAAAAAGTAAAGAAAAGATAGATATTTTGTTGAGATGAAACAGAGACTATACCCTGAAGGGGTTGTGAAAACCAAATTGTGCGCCAATTTCGTTTTTACAAAGTACCAGGTGTGTGCGTCAATAAATTGTTGTCGTAGCACCCATATTGCGTGCCAGGTACACCGTTCCTACGACCCATGTAGCATGGTGTGTTATTGGGGAACGAACCTGTACGGCTAAGTCTTGTGCGACCCAATTTGTAACGCGTTAGACGATACACGAACGTGCGCCTACAACAACTTAAAACAATACTAGCAATGAAGCGTGTATCATATGCTATATACAACACGCAGTATGACCCTGCACAAAAATTAGGGGCTTTGTAGGGAATGTCGTCCTGCATCAGGCGCGCCCCTCTGCTCGGCCGTGAGGTACCAGAACCTTGGTGTTTTTATACACTGGCGACCTGCGCCAACTAAATAAAATTCGGCCCGTTCACATGGCTGTTGATATCAACCCGCGCCTACGGAACGCGGCTACCGTACCTACTATTGCAAAACGTCCTCCTTCTACTCACAGGGTACATTTTCAGCAGGAGGTGATTCGGACAACTCCTCAGTGGCAGGGGGGTATTGCTGAATCAAGCGTGTCATTGTCGCCTTTACGTATACCGCATAGGCCAACAGGGCAAACGGTATGGAAAGACATAGCGCGAGACCGATCACAGCCCCTGTGCGAAAATCGGTGCCGGGGAACGTCCAGACCGCCATGAGTTGCGCGGCCTTGTTTGTAAGTAGTGTCACGCAGAAGATGGTCAGCAGAGTGGTGGCAAGGGCAAGGGGAACACCCCCCATCCAGATTACGCGCATGAAGGCTTCCAGTATATCAGCGTCGATGCAAGTGAGACGATCCTCACCAAGGATGCCCACTAGTAGCACCTGTCGCGGTGGCATGCACATACGAGGTTGAGGGTGACGCGGGCGTTGAGCGTTTTTTCCCAAAAAACATAACCACGAGTCCCCGCGGCCCCGAAAAAAGGTCATGAGTGCTTGTTTCTACAGTGGTGACTAAAAATGAGTCCAGGACGCATGCTACAGCAGGAATAGTATCATCTACACTTTTTGAGGGTCTTCGCTTGGTGGTCTCTGTATCTCAACCACAAACAGACTCCCAAGAAAATTAGTAAGCTAGCCCCGATACTCAATCACGTGGACTGGGCTCCTGTCGAACATCATACAGTAACATAGACGGCGGGTCCTAAGAGATTGTGCGTAGGTTGCGAGGCATGTGTGTGCTCAAGCATGCAAAATTACCGTAGCACCGCCCCCTGGGGACGGAGAGAACGGCGGAACGGGGGGGTGAGGGGTTCAGGACGGTGGAATTGTGTCTAGATTAGCCAGTGCGCGAACTGATACTACCCGTCATAGCCCAAGTACTGAAGTCGTTTGTGCACGGAACAAGGCGTCGCCAACCGTGTGGTCTTCTACGCACCCAACACTTCCACGAAATGTGTACACTACTGCAGCACTCCCCCGTGCCCGCACCTTCCTCGCTGGCGGATGTTCCCTATTGCTGTGACTCCCTCCCACGAATAGGAGGCAGTCCAAGTCGTAAGAACCACCCACTTGTTCACGACGCCGAATGGATCGCGGGGCGTCCGATCTTAGGATCCGCGGCCGGTTTCTTAGTATCGGCAAATATTCCGATCTTAGGCCCTGGGCCGTCTGGCACCGTGCCGCGACGCCGTGGTCAGCCAGGGGATTCACGTTTTTCGTGAAAAGCACGTCCAGCAGCTTCTGTTCGATCAAACGGCCGTATGGGTGCGCCGTTGCCTTCCCTTTAATCTCGGGAACCACAAACAAAGTACCATCTCGAGTCATGAAGGTGCCCTCATACACGTTGGTATATGTGCTGCCCCCTTTTCCAGTTGACCGCAGCCACCTTGTGGCTGACACTTCCACGCACGATGCCTTCCGAAGCCGAGACTGCCAATCATCGAGAAGTTCTCTGAGAAGACTTGAAGCCGCCAAGGGGGTGATAACTCCAGATAAGCAAACGCACAAACACAAGCCGAAGAAAGCAAATATTACCCCAGGAATAAGCAGACCCAGGTTCATGTTCGAACAAAGCCCATATCCAGTTCTAACCCAGCAACCGGTCACCGGCGCCTCGAAGTAGCCCGGGTATCCGTTGACGGTGCTGTTGACCCCCCATGCAGTCGAGACGTTGCGTCCCAACGACACGTCAGACATCAGCTGGCATGATCCTGTAGCGGGATGAAAGCTCCACCCTGCGCAGGCTGCAGTAGTTGTGCCGTTATTGTTGTTGTCACTACACAACGCACAGCAGTCGGGCCAGTCGAGTGGGGCCTTAAGCACGACAGGATCGCCCTCGAGCTGTCCGCTCAGACTTCCCCACCATGCTTCGCAGCGGTATCCATCGTAGCAGTCTTTCCACGCAGCGCCGGCCTCTTTCCACTCAGGGAGAGTATGATCGTCCTTGAGTCCTTCGGGTATGTAGGGGTCCTCGCCAGGGCAGTCGTCGGGCGACGTGACCTGATAAGGGAACCGCCGAGGTCGAGAACGAAAGCAATTGAAGCCGCTACAGCTGGCGAACCCCGCGGAAGCAACGAGTCAAGCGCGACTCGTAGTTGTATTTCGTAGCATGACAAGTGTTATACAGTACGGCGAGGATGCAGGTATTCAGATACCGTACATCCAATTAAACGCGCACTGCAGAAAGAGATGGGAAATTTAACGTGCACTGGAACGCGATAAATATTGTAAGGCGGGGGGGCTTTATGTTGGTGTATGACTCATCCCACGGTAGGATTGCGCTGTTTTGCCCTCTTAAGACAATAATTTGTTTATCGCTTGAGCTCCTCAAGTGAGCAACTACCGATATACAGTAGTATGTGTTTTCTACTGTACTGTAGTATATTTGTTTTAGGGGCAGAGGGTCTCGAATGTTTGGTCTGGCTGCTCTAACGGGCATATTCGAAGTCGCGATCCGGGTGAGATATCAAGCTACTCTTGCTAGGAGCTCAGAAAAATTGACACTACCTCTACCGTGCGATTGCTCATACACAACCCATGCAGGCGGGGTTCTGGCATTGCAGCGGAAGATTATTAATGCCTAGAATCAGGGATGCGGTAAAGGATGGCGTATCACTTGGAAGGTATTCGTAGACTCGTACGAGTGTAGGAAATAGGGCACAGCCGAGCCCACTATATTGAGGGCTTTCATCGAAACCCAACCTGGCGATTACAACCCCCCTTTTCTGACAAAACATCCAGGACACGTAAGTGACAAAGTGGAACCTGTCCATTGTAGTATAATCGGGAGTCAACCAGTTGGATCGACGTGGTCGTAGATATATGGCTCCACTAGTAGAAACCGAAACTACTGGGTCAGAACGTAGCACACGAGATAATTCTCTTCCAAGGCGCCCAAAAGCCAAATCATCGATGCTTTTGATAAAACAAAATCTGAACATAATGGAAGGGGGCACGGACGACCCTTGAAGCACTCGGTCGTCGAACAGAGCGGTCACCCGCGTCTGTAGCCCATGACGGGTTCGGGGACGACGCGGTTTTGCTGAAGTACCTTGGCCTAGTGCTGCTGTGGCACGGAGTTATACTTAGCCGACGATGTTGCACAGACGGGCAGACTATAGGCTAAAGCATAGCATACTACTTCGTATTTGTATATATGATACGATAAAGTGCAGTGCACGTTCGTGCCTGTTTCACCTGATCCCAAGCAACATATGAACTTGCTGTCACGGCTATTGTGTAGATGTGGCTGTGTGGGTCGTTCTCCCGTGATCCGCCGTTGATGTAACCCTATGGCTGACACGCCAACCCGGAACAGCCGGGGCCCCAGAGTTGGCGGATGCCGTGACGCTATCGTGCCCCCCTTAGTCGCTTGACACAAGGTGCAGTGCCTTCTAGGCGTGGTGGCTTATTCCCTGAGCTCCTCACGTGACGATCTCAATAGCATCCAATGCACCCGAATCATACCTTCGGAGAAGATTGTTCGTGCAACTCGACCAATGTTTTTATTAGAGTATAGGGGCTAGTCCTCAAACAAACGCGCAAGCAAAGTGAGCGCTCTAACCGGTAGTTACTCGCTTGAGAAGCTGAACCGGCCACAAAATACGGAGCCTATACTATAATCAAGTGAACCCCTTTCAGTGGGATGAGTGACCAGCCCTACACAGCCACCCCGCCTACAGACGATTGACGCCGATCACATTTCACTCAATACCGTCGCGTTATTCCAAACGACAGCAGTATCACAAACTCGCGTTTTTGTGGTGCACATGATCTACAGGAGGTCGTCTATGCCTGTTAGTTGACACGATTGTTTCTATTGCCGACCCGATGCGGCACATAGACGCCCGTTCCAAACGGAGCGGGGCTCGGCACTTGGGCCGGTTAATTGCCTGTACACGGGCAGGTCTGTAGCGGGTAAGGCAGTAGCCGGTATCATGAAGATCAGGAGCTTGAAGACGGACGAAGTGCCATGAGAGTGTATAAGGGCGACCCCGAGTAGGTCTCGACGGTGGGGTCATCTAAAGCACGACTGTCGCCTCTAGACGGCGGCGGGACATTGACCCCGCGGCAGTCACCGATTTACCACTGCCCAGCCTTTCACGAAGGTTTTACCGCGTGCACTCCGCGGTAGAGGTGTTGTACTGTAAGTTTCGGTGAGACGATGGACAGGGAAGAGTTATCTGACCCCAGCCAAATGGTCAACAGATAGTTCAACAGCCCAAGGAAGTATGGGCGGGGCAACTGGCTGGGGCAGGAGGCCTCAACTAATGAAATACTTACTTTAAATGATCGGTGAAAGCGTACAAGAATACGACAGGATAATCTGGATATAGGGGGCACGATGTGTGCCTCCCAAAGAGCATTGTAACAACAGGGCGTCACCTACATCGCTGCACAAATACCGTGGAAAGGCATTTTGATCCAAACTCTAAACACTTACGTAGCACCACGTCCTGTCGTATCCTAATCCTTGGGAACCGTCGAGCTTGTACTCGACGTGCGCGCCGCACCCAGTGAAGGAGTAGTCATTGTACCTGCATGGCGGCGAACCCAGAACCAAGAAGAATAACACATATTTTTTGTCGTAATCTCACAAACGGATGCAGATGAGGTCAATTCGCCTCCACCGGCCAAACAGCAATACATCTGGCAGGTACAGTAATGTCTAGATAGAGGCTACCCCCCGATATTCGCAGAAATAAGTACTGCTGTACTGCAGGCCGCTTCTTTTCCAGAGCAGGAACATTTGAAAAACGACGTTTGACGCCGACCTCGGAATGCATTTATAGTTACGAAGATATTATCGTACAGGGCACGCTCCTGTAGGTTATATGTTACAGCTGATTGTTCGAGCTCGTCGATGGCGAAGGGTAGCAGCAACCAACACCGGCAGAATAACAACATACAGAGCTGCATAGCAGCAGCAGCAGCAACAGCAATATGCACACACATATATTTTTCTATGTGAGTGATACAATACTGTTGTAGTTCTGGTACCTTTAGCCATCTCAAGAATTTTCCGTTGCGGTCTTTATCATGAAGTAGCCTCTCCCTGGACGAAACGAACACAATTAGGTCCATGATCACCGTACTTTGTTGTGAAACCACTTGGTGCCAATAAACAAAAAAAACGTGAAAAACTAATGGCAAATGAAAACAAAAACAAAAGCACAGGGTTTTCCCAGGATTCGACACGTCGATCTGAAAAGCACAGGCAAACAGAGCTACCTGCTGAGCTACGTAAATGTAGCTTATGTTTAGACTCAGACTGGTACCTGTGCATACGAGTCGACACTTAAGATGGTTCGACTAATTGTTTCCAAAACAAAACAAAATAGTATGCCCCGGAGACACGACGCGAGCACGGTCGAGGCCGCCCCCGCGCAGAGTCGGAAGAGGCGAGCAACGTGCCGCACAACGAGGAAACAGAGCACCAAGAGGCGAAGCTCATCGTAAGCAAGCTCGAAAACGGTTCTAAACCTGTGGCCTGAAAACGACTTTTGCGACACACAACACCTCATCGTCGGTTGTATATATAGTCTAGTTTTATATTGCGACTACCTGCTCCTGCCGCGCCACCGCGGGCAAGCTCTTACAACAGTTTCAACCCTGGGATCGTATCGGTGACCCCGATGCCGTCTACTTCTCGTAGTCATACAGCACACAATACAGCGCTGCAAAGACAGTCGAAGCGATGCCTGTTACGCGTGCAAGGGGAAACATGTCAATACTACGAAAGCGATCCCAAAACCATTGGACGGTGGCAGGGGTGGTCGCTCGTGACGCTTGCTAGTGTACTCGTTTAGCAAAGAGGGCCTTTAAAACATACATGCGCGACCCTACGAGTATTGAACAATGAAAGAGTTGGCCGGGTGTGATGTGTACTCGAAAAGTAGCAAAACAACGGTTTCTAAATGTTTGAGAGCGTTGTCGATGAAATGCACCCATTGTTATACAGTATTCTACGTGGGGGAGGGCGGAGGAAACCGGTAGAGACCACCCCCCCCACCTATATTTATAGGTTGGGTTGGCGTCGGTTGGCAACGACGCTATAAAACACGCCACTCGCTGCGTGAGCTAGACAACCAGGGTGCCGTTTTTTGTTTTGGCGGTCACCAAAGCTGGCGGTCGAGTAGATAATTTGTGCGGAGTGGAGAACCTTTGCTCCGCACAAGGGGAATGGTCGTATCACGTAGTGTTAATATGGTAAGGCATCCGGGAGGCAGTTACATAGTAAAACCCATTGCTGTCTCCGGAAGTGGCCACACCAGAAATTGAATTAACTCATTGAAGCTGTCGTCCATATGCAAGTCCGCCTCAGAGGCGGTTCTTAGCAGGTTGCAGCTCACCCTCTATGCGACTCGCCCAATACCTCACGGCGCTTCGCGCTTGGTGCAAGCAATGTCTGCCTGGTTGGTGAAAACTCAACGTGCTCCGTCGCGGCATTGTAGGGATGCGAGGGTCTATGGTCATATGACTACGGCCGTGCACGACATGAGTACACCCCCCCCCCCTCTTCCGTCTCGAAAGGGATGCGTAGTCAATGGTCAAATGACTAAGGCAAGCAACAAATGAGTACCCCCCCCCCCACCTGTTCGCCAGTGCACTCGATAGGCCGATATCAAAGCGTAGGGAAAGGGGGCAGTATCCAAGGGAGCACGGCGGAGCTCTAGAGTGTGCTCTGTAGCGGCCTGCCTGAGATCCAGAGTGCTTCTCGCTCTGTCCGGCGGCCTATGATCACATCAGCGCTATAAACCGAAGTGCCACATCACAATGATGCTTCGGTACGCATTGCAGTAAGTGCACTTGATATGACAAGTCGATGAAAAAACACACTCTATGAAAAGAGAACGGAGATAAGTGTACGAATAGTGTCTCTGGGTGCTGGGATACAGTATTGAGAAGCCTTATCGCAAACGGAACACCACAGTGCGACTTGTACGGATCACTATTATAGTAAATAAAAGTCAATTGAGATGGAGAAAGACCATGAAAAAAAACACACACACTACGAAAACAAAGGAGATACTGCTATCTACTGTAGTGCGCGAGCGAGTAGTCTCTCGGCATCGAGAAGCCGCAATGCCCAACGAATGTGTGGGGGCACACCACCTAGGTAGTGGGGGCGACTAGCGAAGGTAGTAGTATACCAAAGGTATGTTGCTAGAGTGCTGATCCGTGGCGCCTGTCAGAGGTCAAGAGCGATGCCCGCTCTGTCCTAATATGATCTACTGTACATTAGCAGGAGGGTTTGGGGTTCTGCTGTGTGTGTGCTGTGTCGGACAATTCGGCTGCGATTCACAGCCCAGCTAGAGAGAAAGGGACCGTTGGACCCCCTACTATTTTTAAAGTAAGTTTCTGAGGCGCCTCCTGTATGTCCGCACATAGTGTATTATAAAAGGCGTGGGTAGGGGCGTGGCCTGGTATCTGAGGTATAAGGGGATGAAGGATCCGTGTGATCGCGTAATACAAATATATATATATCTATGTATCTATATTATTAAATGCTGTTAGTCTGTCTGCCTGGAATCATGATCTCGTGATCCAGAGCGCTTCAGCCCCACCTTGCCCCATAGGTAGGGAGGCTTGGTGCCACAACCAGTGGAACGCCAGGTCTCATGCCCCGCCGAGTCCTGGCCGTCGCGCGCTGAGCGTTGCCCCAATCCCAAGGACAGTGACTACGTACGGCAAGGTAAGGTCCATTTGAACTCTAAATTTATTCATCAATAGTCCTTATATTTCCGTTCAGATTGCTACATCACAGCACACTGCGAGTACTATTATCATGGTCTCGCGAGTCTCGCGATCCAGAGCGTTTCAGTCCCGCCTCGACGCATCGGTAGAGAGAGTGCGAGACACAATAAGCGGGACACTGCGTCTCACGTTGCGCCGAGCCCTAGTCGTCGCGTGCTGAGCACTGCCGACAGTCGTGGCCGTCTCACAACCCCGAGAAAACCCTGACAGCCATCCAGCCAGCCTAACTGCTAACCTAAACTTTTGAATTACGAAATCGCCAGCTGACTCGCTGACTAAAGCCATGTCAGAGGCCGCTGGCTCTTTCGAGAAGATTGGTGCTGAATAGGACCATCAAGGTTCCACCACACCTTGGCAACATAGATCCCCCTCCCCGGATCGTGGATCCCTCCTTGTCACTATATCTCCTACCAACTGGGGACAAAAACGGCGATCCCCCGGGTCGACACCGCCTCGCACGGTGTGGAAGCCCCACTCACATCGGCTGATAACTGATTAACTGAGGCTCGTGGAACCAGCGGAACCCGGGAACGATAGCGTTCAATCTCCTGACCAGACATTATTCCGTGCATCTACATCTCCAACAACTCGGAGACGAAAACGGGCACGCGTAAGGCGTGGAAACCCCAACCCCACTGGCTGATTTGGGATTATATGGGGCTCATGATGCCAGCGCGCGGCGACGATTGTCCACCCGGACAACGTCGGTGTCCCGCCGCACCCGGGGACGACAAGTCCCCATACCCGGATCAGAAATGATTACATACATCGGAAACCCCAAACCAAGACTGAGGGAAACAGAGTTTCACCGAGTCGATACCGCCCCGCAAGGTGTGGAAACCCTTGCCCCATAGGCTGATGGCTGATTGGGCTGGGGTCATAGAGCCAGCGCGCGGCAAGAGTTTCCCCTCGCGACAACATCGAGGTGCTGCCGCACCCGGGAATGATAGTCTTCCATCCCCGGATCCGAAATCCTTCCATACATCTACAACTCCAACAATACGGGGATAAAAATGGAGTTCCCCCGGGTCGATACCGCCCCGCAAAGTGTGGAAACCTCACCCCCATCGGCTGATTGCTGTTTGGGCTGGAGCTTATGGAGCCAGCGGGTGGCTGGAGTTGCCCCTCGGGACAACGGCGAGGACCCGCCGCACCCAGGGATGATAATGTCCCGTCCCCGGATCCGAAATCCTTCCTTACATCTACAACTCCAACAATACGGGGACAAAAATGGAGTTCCCCCGAGGCGATACCACCTCGCAAGGCGTGGACACCCCACCCCCATCGGCTGATTGCGAAATTGGCTGGGGCTTATGGATTCAGCGCGTGGCTGGAGTTGCCCCTCGAGACAACGGCGAGGTCCCACCGCACCCGGGGGTGATAGTGTCCCGTACCCGGATCATAAATCCTTCCATACATCTACTAATTCAACAATTCGGGGGGCGAAAACGGAGTACCCCTGGGTCGACCCCGCTTCGCAAGGTGTGGAAACCCCACCCCCGTCGGCTGATTGCTGATTTGGGTGGAGCTTATGGGGCCAACGCGTGGCTGGAGTTGCCCGTCGGGACAACGGCGAGGCCCCGCCGCACCCGGGGATGATAGTGTCCCCTCCCCGGATTAGAAATCCTTCCATTCGTCTACAACTCCAACAATCCGGGGATGAAAACGGGGTTCTCCCGGGTCGATACCGCCTTGCAAGGTGTGGAAACTCCACCCACATCTGCTGATTGCTGATTGGGCTAAGGCCTATGGAGCCAGCGCGCGGCGAGAGTTGCCCCTCGGGGCAAAGTCGGTGTCACGCCGCACGCGGGGGCAATAGTGTCCCATCCCCGGATCAGAAATCTTTCCATATATCTACAACCCCAACAATCCGAGGACGAAAATTGATTTCCCTCGGGTCGATACCGCCTCGCAAGGTGTGAAAACGCCACCCCCATCGCCTGGGTGCTGATTGGACTGGAGCTCATGGAGCCAGTGCGCGGCTGGAGTTACTCCTCGGGGAAAGGTCGAGGTCCTGCCGCACCCGGGGATGATAGTGTCCCATCCCCGGATCGTAAATCCTTCCATACATCTACAACTCCAACAACCCGGGGACAAAAACGGACACTCCCCGGGTCGATTCCGCCTCGCAAAGTGTGAAACCCCACCCCCATCGGCTGATTGCTGATTGGGCTGGAGCTCATGGAGCCAGTGCGTGGCTGGAGTTGCCCCTCGGGACAACGGTGAGGACTCGCCGCACCCGGGGACGATAGTGTCCCATCCCTGGATCCGAAATCCTTCCATACATGTACAACTCCAATAACCCGGGGATGAAAACAGAGTTCCCCCGGTTCGATACCGCCTCGCAAGGTGTGGAAACCCCACCCCCATCGGCTGAGTGCTGATTGGCTGGGGCTTATGGAGCCAGCGCGTGGCTGGAGTTGCCCCTAGGGATAACGGCGAGGTCCCGCCGTACCCGGGAACAGTAGTGTCCCATTCTCGAATCATAAATATATTAATACATCTACAACTCTAACAAACCGGGGATGAAAACGGGTTTCCCCCGGGTCGATACCGCCTCGCAAGGTGTGGAAACCCCACCCCCATCGACTTAGTGCTGATTTTGCTGGGGTTCATGGAGCCAGCGCGCGGCGAAAGTTGCCTCTCGGGACAACGTCGATGTCCAGCCGCACCCGGGGACGATAGTGTCTCATGCCCGGATCAGAAACGGTTCCATACCTCTACAAATCTAACAACCCGGGAATCAAAACGGACATCCCCCGGGTTGGTTCTTGCCCGCACGATGGCTCTTACATTTCCGTTCAGAGTGGTACATCACAACATACGACTACTGCTATACCAGGTAATACATACTGGTACTACTGTTGGAAACGCAGGGCTAGCGCCGCGGGCGGAGCCGTGACTGTACCGCTAGTAATATTGAAGTCAGAAAAAAAGGGTGGGCAGGCGCGTATGGGGAAATGAGGCCAGGAATCATCATAGATTCCTGGGAAAACGGGGCCGTATGATGAATGGACGTTTAATGGTATACTTTCCACAGCAGCAGTGTCACAATTATAGCAACGTAGGAAGATGAGAGCGTTGGCCGCTCGTCGCGCCGTGAGAAGTGTCAAGCAATCCTTACATGAAAGATCGCAGATCGGTTAAACGCGTCGCAAATAAATTCCGTTAAGTTATGACTGTACGTGGTACAGCACTAGAAGAGTTACCTAAATACGGCATATATACTCGTAGAGTGCTGCAAAGTTACACGTACGGTGAAACAGTTTGCGGGGGGAATCGGAGCCTCGTGGCTCTTGATTGTCGCCCACGTGTGACAGCATCTATCTATCTATCTATATATCTATATGTCTATCGTAGTCGTTGTAAACTTTAGAATGACAGAATTGACACAAAAAAAAATGGCGAACCAGCACTTGAGAGGGGAGAGGAGAAAATTCGAAGAAAAAAACATCGCCCGTTTATTTTCTCTAAAAGCGGGGTAGACCTGGGAAGGCGCACACAGCAGGTCGTTCGATACGTCGTCGGTTGTCGGCGTGTGATGTGTTTTCTGTGATCAAAAACGACAGCGACCCCGCTGAAAGACCCTACCTTGTGTTGGCGTGGCCGGACACTCCATCAACGCTGCAAGTGCAAGCTGACGTGATGGATGCCATATGCTTTGCGTGGCTGCCAATCCGCGCGTATAGCTGCACAACCACCAACACCACACGGTCGAAAGAGAGAGAGGGGGGGAAAGAGAAGGGTGATGAACGCGTGCACACACATCAACCAGTAGAGGGGCGCCCAATCTGCCCGTACCAGGTTATACCCTTGGTTACACGTATATATATCGATACCGTGTGCTGGTACAGTACATACGAACGTGCAGTTACACCTTATTTTCATCCCGTTGGAACAACGATTGAATCGTTGATTCTCGCAAGTGGCAAAGATGGATTATTGGTTCTACTGTACAAGCTACTACCGTATCACCGCGTATAGTGCAGCAGTAGCCCCCCTGTAATGCGTGAAAGGCCCATAGCATTATGCCGGTATGTCACATTATGTAGACCTACGAATGTACGAGCTGGTCCAGCCGTAAAAACAATTTTCATTCTATCGGCATTTTCGCAATCGTTTGGAAACACTAGGACTTCAAATTTTACAGCAGTGTTCCCAGGCCTGCAGCGCATATGCAGACGTTAGAATTTTTCGAATCCGAGTTGTTTTCGTCGAGAAACATCATGTCGAGTAAATCCCGACACTTACGGGGGTGTCTCGATACTAAATTCGGTACGAAAGTCCGAAACAGGCGGACAGCGGATGAGGCTGATTCTTGGTGTGAAGATGCCTCGAGGCATGACAAGACGATCGATATCCTCACCATCCCCTAATTCGGTGTATATCAGGAGATATGACGTGTCTAGTGTTTACAATACAAACTTAAGATGTTATGATGTTTGACACGAAATCTGGATTTCCCAACCCAAATTTTCGTTTTTTTCCATTTTGTTTTTAACACGTGATTTGCATCGCTGTCGTCTACAGCTTCAAAGAGGGTCAAGGTTGATTTTTGTTTTTTTTCCTCGCTTATTGGCGAAAACGTGATCCGGAATTTTGTTCAAACGACCATAAAATTCCGCCATCGACAAAAACAAAACTTGACCCTCTTTGAATCGTTCGGGTGTACTCTAAGGGAGCTCCATACAAATTTTCAGGTCGAAACTCGAAAAATTGCGTTGGGAAAAAGCTGGCCAATACACCATAATCCTCTCTGCCGGACCAGCTCGTAGCTTTCTGTGTGTAGCAGCCAGCAAGGACGGAGCTAAGTGCTACAATGGAACAGATGCCTGAGCATGTGCGGATGATACCACAGCAAGCTGCGATTCAACAGAGGAGAACCAAATGCTCGTCAAACTACAGTACAACAAGGTATTGATGTATTTCGCTCAACCTCACTGCATAATCAATTAGCTTGATGATATACCTGCGGTCACTCGTCCTGTGCCAATGCAGTGGTAGAGCCGCTAGGCAGAGCTGTACCATAGCCGTTCCAACCAAGGAAAGGCAGTAGACGAAGCACGTCGCAATCCCGGCGGGAGCGGACGAAGAACTGAGTGTCGGCAATCAAAAACAAGACTTGTACGAGTACTCGGACGTACCGGAAAATATACGTTATACGTTACACAAATATGCGGTGCAATCCGATCTCACTATAGTAAACTGTAAGTGCGGTGTAAGCCAATGAGCTTCAACACATGTACTTGCTCGCACAAAGCGTGCCAAAAGGATTCCTCCCGTGGAACGATCGTTGAAGTATGCACCTTCGAATCTCGACGCCAACCTATACCACCACCTCAGAAACACCCTTTGGGGTCACGACAACGACTACAGTAGTACCACTACTACTACTACTACTACTCTAGTGCCTGCCTGCAGTACACCCAGCCACCTCAAGGCCATGCAGCCGTAGGAGCTTGGGAGGGCACCCGGCTTAATTAATAGGCCACTCTGATACACACCACCTGTTATAACGATGATACCTCCGTCACAAACGGACGTGCCCTGTACACGAGAAACTATATCGTGTCCTTCGAAGGTAAAAACTAATTAATGACTTGAAATAGTATGAATTAATTAAAAATATGGCGTTGTATCGTAGGCTTTGGACAATGTACGAAACGGGGGCCGGGTGACGCAGGCAATGCAATGATTTGTCCCCGTTGGCACAACGAAAAGTGGATTATGGCCTTGCTCGCGCGAAGCGTAACAACACGGTTCCACCTGGAACAATAATCATTGCCGTATACAACTTCGAGTGTCGACGCCAACCTATAACCACCACCTCAGAAACACCCGTCGGGGTCACGATAACGACCAGTAGCATTACGGCTCTAGCACCTACCTGCCGACAGGACACCCAACAGCCTCAAAGCCACGCAGCCGTAAGTAGGAGGTAGGGGGGGCACCCGGCTTAATTACCAGGCCACTCTGAACTGCACCACCTGTACCGACGATACCCCCCTCACAGACGGAAGTGCCCTGTATACGAGTAACTACGCGTACTACTGTAACTGTACTTGCTCGCGCGAAGCGTAACAAAACGATTCCATACATGGAACAATAATTGCCGTATACAACTTCGAGTGTCGACGCTAACCTATTATACCGCCACCTCAGAAATTCCCGCCGGGGTCACGACAACGACCAGTAGCAGCGCTACTGCTACTCTATCTAGCGCTTGTCTACAGGACACCCAACAATCTCAACAAGGTTATGCGTCCGTAGGAGATAGGAGGACCAGTCGGCCTAGTTCCTAAGCCACGCTGAACTTTACCCGCGTGCCGATTATACCTCCCTCACAAACGGGGCCCTTTATACGAGTAGCCGGCCTTGCTTGCGAAGCTAAACAAAACGATTCCACCCATTTAACGATCATTGCCGTAAACAATTTCGGGTGTCGACGCCAACCTATACCACCACCTCAGAAATAACCGTCGGGGTCACGACAACGACCTGTACCACTACTACTATATACCAGGTAGCACCTGCCTACAGGACACCCAACAACCTCAAGGCCATGCATCCGCAGGAGCTAGGGGGGCCACCCGGCTTAATTATTATTGGCCACTCTGAACCGCACCACACCTGTACCGATGACACCTGACTCGCACACGGACGTGCCCTGTATACAAGTAACTAACTACAGTAGTAGCCTTTCTTGATCAGGCGAAGCGTAATAAAATGATTCCACTCATGGAACGGCCAGTGCCGTTTATAACTTCGAGTGTAGACGACAACCTAAACCACCACCTAGAGAACTACCCGTAGGGGTCACCACAGCGGCCAGTAGCACTACGGCTCTACTAGCACCTGCCTACAGGACACCCAACAACCTCAAGGCCGTGCGTAGGAGCTTGAGGGGCCACCCGGCCTACAGTAAGGGCCATTCTTATCGAGCAGCTTTTTTCCATAATTTCCAATATTTTTTTCCAAAAAAAAAAACAAAACCTTGGAAATATTGGAAATATTGGAAATATTGGAAATATTGGAAATATTGGAAATTCTTCAGAGGGCAAAATGTTTTGGAAGGCTTCACGTTCCAATAAATGGAAAAAGGAAAATGGAAAACATGGAAATCTAGAAAATGGCGCGAAAAAAAATGTTGGAAATTTAGGAAATTTAGGAAATTTAGGAAATTTAGGAAATATATGGTAATTCTGTACCGCACCACCTCTCTCTACGGATGATGCTTCCCTCACAAACGGGCGTGCCCTGCCCCTGGTTCACGAGTAACTGTCCTTGCTCGCGCGAAGCGTATTAAAATGATTCCACTCATGGAACGCGCGATCATTGCCGTCTACAACTTCGAGTGTCGACGATAACCTATACCACCACCACCTCAGAATTGTATACCCGTCGGGGTCACCGCAACGGCCAATACCACTACGACTCTTCTAGCACCTGCCGACAGGACACCCAACCACGTCAAAGCCACCCGTAGGAGCTAAGGGGGGCACCAGGTTTGAATATGTTCTACTCTGAACCGCACACCACCTGTACGGATGATACCTACCTCACAAACGGACGTGCCCTGTATACGAGTAGCTGGCGTTGCCCGCGCAAAACGTAACAAACAGATTCCACCCATGGAATGATCATTGCCGTATACAACTTCGAGCGTCGACGTCAACCTACATACCACCACCACCTCGGAAATACCCGTCGGGGTCTAGACAACAGCCGGTACCATTTTGCTACTCTAGCACCTGCCTACAGGACACCCAACAACCTCAAGGCCGCCCGTAGGATAACTAGGGGGGGCACCCAGCTTAATTATTATGTAGGCTCCCACTGCTGTCTAAGGAAGTGGCCACACCAGAAATTAAATTAACTAATTGAAGCTGTCATCCATACGCAAGTCCGCCTCACAAGCGGTTCTTAGTAGGATGCATCTCACCCTTCATGCAACTCGCCCAACACCTCACGGCGCTTCGAGCTTTGAGACAGCAATGTCTGCCTGGTCGGTGAAAACCCGACATGCTCCGTCCCGGCATTGTAGGGATGCGAGGGTCTATGGTCATACGACTACGGCCATGCATGAAAATGAAGTACACCCCCCCCCCATGCATGAAAATAAAATACACCCCCCCCAGACCATGGCACGGCTTTACCCCTCCCTTTACAACAGTGTAAGGGGCCGTTATTATCGAAGAGTATTTTTTCCAGCTCATACGTTAATTTCTTGATGTATGCTGTTTTTGATTTTACTGCTACTTGTGTACTTCGTATTTTAATTCCCTGTTTTTCCCCTGGATTTTGTTGAAGACACGATGCAGCCCTCAACAGAAGTAGTAGTAATTCATGACTCGAGTAGTTATTGGTGGGGGTATTGTTTAGTGGCTTGAGTTAGTATGACACCCGGTACGTATTCACGAATGTGTACTTATTCAAGACATTGGTTAGTTTCCACCTTCAAAAGAGGAAAAGGTTCACATGCACGAAGCGTTCCCAATTTTTAGCCCCCTCCTGTTAAATGTCCTGATATATACGTACGTAGGAAATAAAACCTCTTTCATTTTCCCGCTTTTATTTTCTCTTCAGTTTTCCAACTTAAAAAAGATAAAACAACGAAAAACCTCGCGTTCTCCTGTAACACTGGCCCGTGTATAGTATGCAGAGGGCACGAGACGCAGGACCGTCCGGTTAGACACCTCCGAGGCCACATCGGACGACCACTGTACATAACGAAATGTATAGGCTACACCGTCCACCGACACACAGTCTACAAGCCTCAAGGCCTAATAAGTAAGCCAGGTGCCGACTGGTGCTACGGTAGGGGGGGTAGCCTGATTTTCACTACCACGTTTACTCCACTCGGGCGAGTGGCTCCGTACCTCACTCAAAGCTGGACGCAGGAATATTTTGTTGGCGCAGAATAGCAAGCATACCATGGTGATGCATATCTCGAAAACGTAAAGCGTTAAGACTAAAAAATCGCGAAGAAATATGGTGGTCACTCGGCGGAGTGGCTCTCATCCGCTGAAAATAATGGGCTTAAAAGCGACCCCCCTACCGTAGCACCAGTCTGCCCCCCCTGGCTTCTACCAGTGCATGGGCTTGAGGTTGTTGGGTGGCCTGTCGGTAGGTGCCGGAGTAGTACCACTGTAGTGCTACTGTGATCGTTGTCGTGACCTCGACGGGTATATATCCTGAGGTGTGGTTGTATAGTTACAGTAGCTTCTACACTCGATGTGTTTTACGGCATTGATCGTTCCATGGGTGGAATCGTTTTGTTACGCTTCGCGCGAGCAACGCCAGTTACTCGTATATAGGGCACGTCCGTTTGTAAGGGAGATGCCATCGGTACAACAGGTGATGATGCGGTTCAGAGTGGCTATGTAACTGCCTCGTGGGTGCCTTACCATATACACATTACGCGATACGATCATTCCCCTTGTGCGGAGCAAAGGGGGGGGGTAAGTTTGGGTCCAGACTGCGAAGGCTTCTCAGATGAGGAACTGCATGTCGTTTTTGTGTTTGCAATCCTGAGGTTATAGGCGACCTAGTCGCGCGAACCGGGGGATTACGGGTTAGTACAGCAGGGTTGCGTGGCCAAGACGGAGGGCTTCTACTGGATGACGACGGCAATTGATAAGATGATAAACGAGCTAACACGACAGTGCCGCGGTAAAATGATGGCGATCGCGGTACTATGGAGGTTACGGATACGGAGGTAATCGAGATAATACGGCGGTATAGTCTCCCTCCTCCCTCGTGGTAGGACCCCATTAGTCCCCCTAGGCAGGTACTTTGGCGCACGTCATACCTTTTGCGTTTTTTTCTAGAAATGTGTGCTCCCTGCGTTGGGTGCACCCTTCGGCTTGCCGGCTTTCTTTAGAATTGGTATTGTATCATTCTTGGTTAGTAACATTTATGTAGGCTGTAGTTTTTTTGTTTCGACGGGCTTTCGCCGTGCGGGTTATAGAGGTGTGGGAGTGCGTTGTGAAGCGCAGTATCTTCGATGCGTTCCTCTGAAAAATCCGGGTGGATTTTGTACCCTCCTGATTTTCTACGCATCAGCCCTTCAGGGTGGGCTTTTGTCATGGTATCTCCGTTTTCCCTCTATTGTTGTGGAGGCGTTACTATTTATATATTCCTCTGAGAAGAGGAATACTTGCCCTCCTGCCCAGAACTTCTGGAGAGGCAAGGAATAGTGCTATGGTATTGCTGGAATAGGGTGGAAACACCGATAAATACCTGGTAACAGGTATTAGGGTCGTATTGGCAGTACTTGGAAGGCGTATCTTAGATGGCGAGGCAACTCGAGCCTTCAGCCTTTCAGTCTTTGATCGTGGGAAGAGGAATACAGATGCTCTTCTTGTATCTCTAAGCAAACAACACACGTGAGTGCCGACGGGTACCTGTTCAATAGGCAAACCTGGCAAGGGATACTCTGGTGTCACATACCCTTAACCTCACAAGTTGTGTCGTATACGCAAGACCTCGCCTTTGTTCCGGTACGAAATTTGTATTTATCCTTCTCGTGTTTGACTGTTTACGTTTCCTTGAGTTTGTGTTTTTTTCGAGTTTGCCTGTTTCCCTCGCCCTCTCACCTTGGAGACTCGAGAAGACGGTGGGTCTGCCCCTCCTGGCGGTGGCCAAGGCCCCGAATCTCAGGGCACCTCGGGGGGGCATCGTTCACGACGCACTGATGAAGATCAAGCGCCTCGTACAACAGACCAATTCGAAGACCGAAGGCCTGGGCTGGATGAGGGAACAACGAGTTCGACAAGAAAGGATCAAGCTGGTGAGGCGAGACTTTTGTCCCTCATGGCTCCGGATATTGCTCCTTCTCGCTCAACTGCTGAAGCTCGGCCCCTCAAGGCTTCGGACACCACGAGTTCTGCCCGTTCCCTCCTGGCCATCGGATAATTCTGGACTTCACAGGGCCCAGCCTTTCGACGATCTAAGCCCTACTGCCGGGTCAACGGCTGCCCTGCCCGCCTGTACCTTTGACTCTACGATACCTTCCGAGCATAATTCGAGCAGATTGCGCCACCCGCTACCAGTTCTATCTGGCAGTGGGCAAGACACGGGACTGCCTGCGGCTGAAGTTCGGAGTGATACCCAGCCCAGTGCCGCTGGTACCCGTACGATGCCCGAGCGTAATACTCCCTCCCGCCGATTGTTTTTTCCTGAAATATTTCCCCCGCCTCGCGCACAAGATGGCATAGTGGATTTCAGTCTAGATCCAGCAGTCCTTACTGCTGTGACTATGAGTTTCGATGCTGATGTAATTTCCGATAATACCGCTCGGGAGAGCAAGATTTTCATAGTGCCTTCAGTACCGACACCGTGCACAGCCCCACTGCTGTTGGTGTTAGTATATGTACGAAAGGTAGAGGCCCATCAGACGGCTCCCCTCCCATCACGCTATGTACCTTAACACATTCACGCTCTCCCAGCGTTCGTAGTGCCCATCGCATCGCACGGGACGCGTCGAACCCTGCTGTACAAGGTACAAGCCTCTGCTGCCGCTCCTGCTGTCTGTGAACTCGAGGGTGATACGGTGTATTTGCCCCCGATCCCTGCGTCCTTCGCTCTCGCCCGTTATAGCATGTCGGACGGAGGCACCAGCCCAACCGGGGCAATCGCTGGAGCGAGGGATTGCGACTCCTCGCCTCGGACCCGGGTGTCACGACCAGCCTCGACGATCTGCTCCCCGTTGGGAGGTCTGCGCTTTCCCTCCACTCCGGAGGGTCGGGTGGACTAAGAGGCCCCCAGCACTGAAGACGCCAGGCTGGAGGCGAAGGACTTCTCACTGCGACAGCGTGAGACTCGGTCGCCGCGGTCGCTTGTCCATGAGGAGCTGCTGGTACAGGCGGCGCTGTAGCGACAGCACGTCAAGCAGCAAGAGATGTAGACGAGACCCATACAACAGCCTCCGCCGGACAACTTCCGGCTTGCCGACCCCACAGTTCCAGGGTGATGGGACGCCTTTCTGGAGGCGCTGAAGACGGTCACCGCGGCGAACTGGCAGTCCATCACCGATGAGACCACGACGGCGGCCTCGGCCCGCTTCCGCGCTGACATCGCAGCGGTCGACGAGATCTTGGCTAAAACCGACACTGTCGGTATTGTCTCGGAGGAGACGCTCGCCAAAGCTACCCGTGTCAACCAGGAGGCGACGCGTGCCATCACGGCCGCCCGACAATCGTTAAAAGCCGCCAGAGCTGAGAACCTGCCGCGGCCTCGAGACCGCGCTGAGGCCGAAGACACCTCGGCCTCCCCCGCTAAGGGACTACCAGCCTCCACTCCAGCTGAGGAACTGCCCACCGTCCCGGTCGTTTCAGCTCCACCTTCCAGCCTGTATACCGTGCCGGCCGCTTCCGCAGCTGTGGTAGCTCGCTCGGGGCCGCCCCCTGGAAACAAGACGCCCGCCCCCGACACGGTCAAAGTCGACGAGCCCTTTCGGAGGTCTGGAGACGCTGACTCCCTGGGCGACAACATCGCCGGGATGACCAAGAACCTCACTCTTGGTTGTCAGAAGAGGGGAGGGGCAAGAGTGGTCAGAAGAGCTCGCCTCCTCAAAAACGAATTTCAGGACCCAATGACCACCGTTGACATGGTGTGGCGCCACATGGCCACGAATTCCTGGCATGGCCAGCGGATAGCCAAACTAGTCATGACCACCCTCGTGACCATCCTTCGACGAAAGCACGATGCCTGCCGCCACACGGTACATTGTCTAAACCCGGAAAATCTAATATTCCAGGAAGATTGCCGCGAGGGGCTCGACTTCGTGGAGTGGGAGGGAGCTCCTCAAGCGACAGGTCTCGCCGCGACCTGGACGTCCGTCGTCAGAGAGCTTGTGATAACTCCGCACCAGCTGACAACGCTCGGCGCGACGAACCTCACGGAAACGTAAGCCGCGGAAGGGGGCGACAGAGCTCCAGTGACAGGAGAAGGCGCCGAAATCAACCGGGCCCACAGCGCCGTGAGCTCCAGCTCTTCAACGGGCAGCAGCAGTCGTCCCGCCGCCCCTGAGGTCCCCGAAGAGGGCGGAAAGAGGCAAGTAGTATCTTCATTGGTTGATGTTGCCACCTCGACTGAACTTCTTGGCCGGCTGTCCGTGTCCGATACCCGCGCCATGCCGGTGTTGTCTAACATAGCCCACACCAGAACTGCCGCGATCGATGCCGCAGCCGCAGCCGCCGTGGTCAAGCATACCACCGACATTAAGCGCGCGTACAACCACCTTGGTCTCAAGGGCATTGAGCGTATCTCAATCCTTCCTTTCCCCTCCTCGATCAACCCGTCGGAAGCCGCGCAAAGCTCACTCGTTTGGCCAAGTCCTCCGCGTCTGATACTATCGTGCGGTGCGATGAAAACAGCCATGAGGGCATACGCTCCGCCGAGAGGGTCCCCGGCTTGGAGTACCCCCTCCAGAAAAATATTGTACGAGCCATCACGCCTGACAAGCCTACGACCACCCCCTGCGCAACCTTGATGGATAATTTATTTGGACAGGTGCCGCGAGCCCTCGAAAGCGGAGCCAGGGGCCCGGAATCGTTCAAGCTTCTCCTGACCCACTTCGACCGCGCCGACACGGGGGAGAACTACGCCAAGCTGCATAAATTTGGCGTGTCTAACGGGATCCCCTTCTTTGATTTTAGCCAGGAGTTTGAAGCGGTAGTTTCAGCAGCGACAGGCACCGAACGTATTTTGGTCCCTGGGGTGGAGGTGGTTTTGGAGACGGTTTGAATGGCGGTTCATGAGCAGTACCCCAGTGTGATGCTCACGCTGTGCCCCTGCGTTTTGGCTACAATGACGAGGCCGTTCGGCACTTTAGGCTCCATGTGATTGGCTTTTCAGACTCTTGGGAGTAATAAGACCCAAGCCATCAACGGTGAAGAGTATGTATTTTTGCCTGCTTATTCGACGGGTTCGTGGTCATCCGCCCCGTCGGGGGCCCGGCCCGTCAGTAATGGGCGCGCCCAGGGTCGGACATCTTCCCTCTTGCCTTCGTGGCAGACGGGGTCACGCAATAGTCCGATCATTTTGAATGTCACCCAATCCACCCCTGACTGCACAGACCCGTGGCTTGACACGTCCTCCAACTGCTGGCCCTTAGACGAACACCACTATGCCGAAGTTCACGCGGTCTGCATGTCCATCCAAACCGAGGACCCTCTCCTTTGGAGCGGTCTGCTCTCGTCGACCGATCGCGCAACCGCACTCAGCGGCCTCTGCCTGAATTGTCACGAAGACACACATACACCCATTCAAACAGTGTAGACACAATTTCATGAACAGAGTGGTATTTTGAACAATGACCTCGGACTGCTCGGGGATGGCGGTGCGGCGTACCGACGTTGACAAGCACACATGGTGCGATACCGTCGCGAGGAACAACCCTTGCGCTCAAACAGACACAACAGCCAAAACAAAATCAAGCGTCGCTCCGGTCACTCGCTTGGGAAACACCAAGGCCAAGGTCTACAGAACAAACAAAGCGACGGCTACAACACACACGCGGCAACAGGGTACCAGCAGGCCAGTTCTGGCAACCACGGCGGTGTCCCACCCCCACCCACCTCTTCCACTGCCGCCCCCGTCGCTGGGATCCGCTACGACCCCTCGCATAACTCTGGCGGAAACCCGAACGGGCGTCATCCAGGAGCCTTCCGTGCTGGCAACTGACAGGTCGACGGCGGTACGGCCCCTCACGCGCGTCCACCGCAGCATTGTCGGGAGAAAAACTATTGATGTCACAAGAATCCCGCGTTCCAGGTTCGCCCAGCGCCCAGCGCCGGCCTGCCTCGATCGCCGCACCGCCTACTGACCTTACGCTCAGCACGCCGTCTCGTATACCCGGTCGACGCAGCGACACAACCACCCATTTTCTTCTGCGGTGAGCACACAGGCTCTCCCGCCGCCTGTTACAGTTTGTCAAGGCGGCAAGCCCGCAACGGGAGCTGCACCTCGAGCGCCGCTCCCCTCAGTCAGCACACGGGAGCCAGCACTATAAACGCCGCTTCGCCGACGACGGGAGCCCACGCTTCGAACGCCGCTCCCCTTAGCCAAGGCATGTATCAAGTGACGGGAGCCTGCGCCTCGAGCGCCGCCTCCCTCAGCCTCGACAAGAGAGCCTGCGCACCACGCGCCGCTCTCCCGAGCCACACGCCGCGCAACACCAAGAGTTCTACGCCTGCGCGTCGCTCATTCCGCGAGGGTGCCCCCCTACTTCACCTCCCGACCATGCGGTGGCTGCCGGTTTGAGGTGCGGGAAGGCCAACTCTGAAACCCCGAGATCTCGGTTGAAGCTCGACTCGGCGTTTCCTCGTAACAACGGAGGTCGCTCCACCCTTTTTTCCTGTCAAGGAGGAGCCGACAATATTGTGTACCCTGTCCCCCTTCCCCAATAGATCTACAGGGAGGAACCCTTCTGCGGTGGATGTGTGCTACGGTAGAGGTGCCCATGTTCTTTATGAGATGGTTCCCTTGAGGCGCCTTATACCTCAGTGGAAAACTTATCTAGGAGCTAAATAAAAGTGATGCCCGATGAACAATCCCATGGTCTCAAGTACACCACGAAGAATATTGCAACACAAGAATTGGGTTAAGGAGCGTTTACTAGGTCATTCAGAAAAACATTTCAGCCAAAATAAGGTATACCTCTACCGTAGTACGCGTTGGTGGGCACTTTGCCACCCACCTGAGCCCCCGTTTAAGAAATCGTCTACTGGGTCTGTAGCCCCTCTTTCGTGTTCGCGCCCGCTAACTCGCGTGTGCAGCGTTCTATCGGTTGCAGTGGAGCAGGAACAACCTGACACTGCCCGACGAGCCAGTGGTGACCCCACGGCCTCCGGTCAGGCCAACCGGACAGCATTCCCGTTATATTCGGAAGAATCACAGCTCTCGTCAAGCAGAACGAGCTCAGAGCCCCCTGCCCCCCGTGGCCCAAGCTGGAGACCATTAGGCGCAGTAAGAGGACCTTCTGGCCATTATTCGACTACGAGCGACGGTGACACCGGGACAGTATACGTGGGACCGGACTTGTCTCGTGCACCAGGGGCCCAGTGTTCCCAGAGAAGTACGCTGCCCCCTCCCATTCTGCAACTACGGTCACCGGCGACTCGGAACCGTCGGCCTTTGACCCTACTCTCGAGTGTTCAACGGAGCGGGCGGTACTGTGCTAGCAGCCCCCCTCCTCTTTTTCACAGTGGTCCTCCTCGTCATTTGCCATTGACGATGTCTCGTATTCCTACACTGAGCAGTACATGATGGCTGAGAAGGCTCGCGTTTTCCAAGACCACGGCGCAGCGGAGAGGGTTATGTCATCGCCAGACCCACGCGAGCACAAAAGCATCGATCGAGGCGTGCGTAACTTCGACTGCGCTATCTGGGACCGCGTTCAGGATTACACCGTCCTTGCTGTCACTTTGGCAAGTTCGCACAGAACCCGGTCGTGAAGCCGCACCTTTTGAGGACGGGCCCCAAACGTTTGGCTGAAGCCAGCCCTTTTGACCCAGTGTGGGGCATCGGTCTCCGAGCGGACGACCCCGAGGCTCAAGATCCTTGTCGGCGGCAAGGGAAACATTTGCTCGGAAACGCTCTTTCCGCCGTTCGCGACACCATTCACGCAAGCGAGGCCGGGTTGGCGCACCCTGCCTCCTCTCATTAATGTTGCACTCCCACCTCGCACGACGGAATCCGTGAGATCTCCCCAGCGCCGCCTCGCCCGTTGGCGATGTCCCGCTTGCCCAGGTCCTCCTTCGGACTTTTCGAGCTAATTTTCTGGCGCGCCAGCTGATCACAGCTGCTAGGTCTTGGCTGTGTCATCTGGTGCTGACTCCTCCCTTACACTGTCAGAACACGGCCCCTGCCTCGCAGGGTGCACCATTACCCTCGACGACGCTTATTTTACCGCCAAAACCGCGATCCACAGCGGAGCTGGCGCTCTCGCACCGTTTGGTTGCGTCGCGCTCCTCGACACTGGCTTCCCACATACTTCCATCAGGCGCGACGTGCCGGACCGCATGCTCTCCGTTGGGGTGGCACCCTCCGCGTGCGAGCATAAATGCGCCCCTCGGTCTTCAGGGGGGGGTGTGGCGAATCAGCCCCCCTTCAAACTTCGACGAGCATACGCATGAGCGTCCAATTCTTCCGAGTAGACGAGCCTATGGGCTCCCTCGCAGTTTGGGCCTGTGCGGCTCCCCCTTCGGTGATGAAGTACGCAGTACTACTGGACCGCGACAGCTGAGTGCGTTTTAATAGCCGCCCCTACCGCTCTTCGCCGCTTCGGGCGTCGGATTGCTGAGTCTTTGGCGAGCTGGAGTTAGTTCACCACGCCTCGACAGGCGTGCCGGCTTACACCATCGACCCCGTCGCTTCAGGTGGGGGTTTCCACCTACGCTACGAGGGCGCCGAGGGCGTCACCCTGTCGGACGAACCACAGTTACACACGGTCAACTTGGTGCGCAGCAATGGCTCCCCGGCGCTCACCGGGCACTGCCTGATCGACGTGGTGCCCCAGCCCGATTCTCCTTCAGTTAAGGAGCGCTTTGTCGCCTCCGGGCGACAGGTCCTTCCCCTTGTTAGAGTTGCAGATCTCGAGCCTGGCGACCTCCTCGGAGTAGCCCACGCCCCGCTTATAAGTTTCCCTTTGGACGCTCTGCAGCACGACCACCAAGCCCCCGAGCCCACCCACGCATTACCTGAGGTATTTCCTGTTTCTGCCGTTACGGCTCTACCCCTCGCAGCGGCAGGGAAAAACGGCCTCGCCCCCGCCGGCCTTGCGTGAGCGCTTAACCCCAGATCAGCGCTCTTCGTTCCTGCGCATCTGGGCGCGCCTCCCGCGGCAACTGCGAGCGGTGGCTTTTGATATCCACGGCCCAGGCCGGACCCCTGTAACCATTGAGCAGCTGGGGGGTGTTCTTAGCGAATTCCCTGACGTTTTCTCCAAGTCCAGGACGGAGTTTGGGCCCTGCTCATTGATGCCTTTCGTGCTTTTGGTCCCGGAAGGTAGCGCACCTGTCACGTCCCGACCGCACCGCATAAATCACATAATGGTTAAGGAAGTGGAAGCCACTCTGAACCAATACATCGCCGCAGGTCTGATCCAGCACTCGACGCCTCCGTATTTGAGCCCGCTGGTGATCATCCCGAAGAAGGGTGGAGGTGTTCGGATCACCGTCACTTAATAAAAGCTCAATCAGATCAGCAGCCTCAGCCAGCTGCCTATCCCCCGCGTGGATCAAGTCCTCGACTCCTCGGGAAAAGGCAGAGTGTTTTCCCTGTTTGGCTCGGTTTCTTCGTTCCACCAGGTTACCGCGCTCAAGGGCACCGTTCCTCTCACGGCGTTTTTCACCCCCACGGGTTTCTATGAGTGGCTCGTCATATCCCAGGGCAGCAGTGCTTCGCCCGGCTGTTTCGTCAAAGTGATGAACGAAGTCATCAAGGGCTTGAAACAGGTGGCGGGCTACCTCGACGGTGTGATCGTTTTCGACACTGGTCCGGTGGCTCACGTCAAGACGATACGCGCTCTCTTCGAGCGGCTGCGCAAGCATAACCTCAAGTTCCCCCCCTCGAAGACTCGCCTGGGCGCCGCGGACGCCAATTTTCAGGGTCACTCCATTCCGCCCGTGGACGTGCGTCCAAACCCAGAACAAGTGTCAGCTTTGACGAAAATGCCCATGCCCCGGAATCGCAGGCAGGTCCGCGCCCTGATGGGCGGGATAGGGTACTGCCGCAAATTCCTGCGTGACCTGTCAAAACGAACCCGTCCTACGATCACCGCCCTTCCTCGGAAGGGGGTCAAGTTCGCTTTCACGCCGCCGATGGAGGTCATCGTGCGCGAGATTCTCGCCGAACTCACCGCTCCACCCATTTTGGTCTTCCCCGACTGGGAGGCTGTAGCCGACGGCTCTCGCCTCTTCCACGTGTACTGCGACGCCTGCATCGACAGTTTTGGTGCCGCCCTCGAACAGAAACAGCCGGACGGCTCGGTGCGATCCATTGCCTATAGATCAGTCGGGGTACCGTTGATTCCCAGAGGCACTGGACACCGCTGGATTTGGAAGCTGGCAGCATAGTCTGCGCCATCAAGCGACTCCGAGGCTACCTTTGGGGTACGAAGTTCCGCATCTTTTCGGATCACAAGGCGCTCGAGAGCATTGGCGCAGTAGGAGACCTTAGCCCGCACGCCCAGCGGTGGCTTGAGTTTCTCACCGCGTTCGACATCACTCTCAAGTACCGCAAGGACAGCGCCAACGGAAATGCTGACATATTATCCCGCTTGCCAGAGCTCGCCACGGAACACCACCGTCATAGTGGATTTAGCAGTCTCGCCGCTACCGATGATGATGATATTTTCCTCATCCGGGCTTGTGGGCTCGTCACCCGTTCTCCACCAACCCGTGGTGTCGGTTTGGGTGAGCCGGTGCCCGGACCCGACAGTGCGGTTTTGGGTGGGCTACCTTTCATCTCTTCGGATTTTCTCGATTGTCGCGCACACGGGCCACGTAAAAGGATTGGCGACCTTTCTGCTCCTTCGGGGAGATTCGTCGTGCGAAGGAGTACGCCCGGCACTCCCTGAGGATTGGAGGCGCAACGCACTCGTCGGCGGGGGGTGCGACACCAGAGATGTTGCAGCGTGAAAAACGATGGGCGTCCGATGCGTACAAGGCGTATGTTCGTAGTCACGGAGAGGACGCTAGTTGGGTAGCAGAGGTTATGGCCCAGGAAGGAATTAGTGGTGGGATTCAGCCGGGGCAGGGCACAGAGTGGGGGCAAGTTAACCCACCTTTAGAGCGCTGGTGTGGCCACTTCCAGAGGCAGCAATGGGTATCACTACGTATCTGCCTCGTGGATGCCTTACCATATACACACTACGTGACACGATCATTCCCCTTGTGCGGAGATGAGGTTATCAACCCCGCACAAAAGATCTACTCGACCGCCAGCTTTGGTGACCGCCAAAAAACAAAACAAAAACGGTACCCTGGTTGTCGAGCTCACGCAGTGAGAGGCGTGTTTTACAGCGTCGTTGCCAACCGACGCCAACCCAACCTATAAATATATAAAATATTTATAGGGGGGGGGGGGGGTGTACTCATGTCGTGCACGGCCGTAGTCATATAACCATAGACCCTCGCATCCCTACAATGCCGGGACGGAGCACGTTGGGTTTTCACCAACCAGGCAGACGTTGCTTGCACCAAGCGCGAAGCGCCGTGAGGTATTGGGCGAATCGCATGGAAGGTGAGCTGCACCCTGCTAAGAACCGCCTGTGAGGCGGACTTGCATATGGACGACAGCCTCCAATGAATTGATTTAATATCTGGTGTGGCCACTTCCAGAGACAGCAATGGGTATTACTATGTATCTGCCTCATGGATGCCTTACCATATCACACTACGTGATACAATCATTCCCCTTGTGCGGGGTTGGGCTTGTCAACCACGCACAAATGATCTAACCAGACCGCCAGCCTGGGTGACCGCCAAAAAAAAAACGGTACCCTGGTTGTCTAGCTCACGCAATGAGAGGCATGTTTTACAGCGTCGTCGCCAAGCGACGCCAACCCAATCTATAAATATATTTATAGAGGGGGGCAAGTAGGGGGGGAGGCGTAAGAGGACATTCGTAAATCGGGTAAACTCCCATATTGTGATGGAGGCTGGCGGGAAGAGTTCGATGTCGCCAGTTGGGTTGGGAGTTGACTCGAGTATACGGATGTTAGCGTGGGGTTGCCGTTGGAGCAGCCCCGGGGGTCTTCCCCTCTCCACCCCCCTTCTCCGGGCGGGGGGTAGCGCATTAATATAATACAACTTCGAAAGCAAAATGCATTGCAGAATATTCTCGGAAGCATGAGAGAATGTGAGTTTTGTACGTACGTAACAAGTTTGGCCAATCAGATGAATGCAGAAATACATGGTAGTATGAATCGTAGTCACCGGGTCCAAGTACCTGGCGGTTAATACGTTAAGGGCTGATACTTCCGAGGGGGCATGGAGTGAATTGACACACGACACGAAGTGAGACGTGGAAGTGTGGAGGGCGTAAGCTTTATTTTGACCCATCCGCCGGAGGATTAAAAAAAAAATAATAATAATAATAATACGCGTCCTACCAGTAGAAGATTGGATACGAGGCATCGATAGTACGCATCGTACATATCACATAATACGCCCAAGAAACACGACATATTACATGATGGGAAGCCATGAAAATAATACCAGGGTAAGAGTAATATGATTCCCGGGAGGGGCGAAGAAAATGAATTAAAAACACATGAAAGAAGGTCATCTCTTCATCGCCACAGGATACATACCCTTCATCTTGTGTATGTTTTATCATCCGCTATTTCTTGTGTGCATGTCCTCTTTCATGCCCGAAAACAACCTTGTATAATATGTTGTCCGGGGACCAGGGTACCCGAGTACCCGCACTACTACCCGGGTGCGTACTCCTGAAAAAAGGGGGTACCCGGCCACGGGTGCAGGGGATGTATCTGGAAAAGTTCGGGTACCCGTTTGCAGCGGTACCCGTTTGCAGCGGGTACCCGATGGGGTGCAACTCTGCAGCACACCTAGAAATGGTACTGGTTAACATTTGGTGTGCTTCAGAAAGGGAAAAATATGGCCTGTTTTCGGCTCATTTTGGGCATATTCTTGACCAAAATCACTCGTTTCCCTAAAACGTATGGAAAAACAAAAGGACGCAATGTTTTTCGCGCCATAGTTGTAGAGGGTTGGAAACAACAAAAGGCATGGTTGCTCTTCATGACTGTGTACGAAAAGTGAGGACTGTCCATTTTAGTTTTAGTTTTTTCCGTTCATCGGTCAAGCAAGGTCAAAGTTGCCGAAAAAAAACCCAAAACGAAAAAGTACGCCGCAAAAACAAACAAAAAAAAAGACACACACAGCCAGTCTTCAGTTTTATTTCACATTGCCGTAAGAACAAACATGCCCAAATTGGTTTCCCACCTCTCAAAACCAAGGTGCAAGAAGTTTCGAAGTAACAAAAGTCGTCTGTCGCTGGAACCAGCTCGTAAGAAGATACTTCGTAGAATAGCAACGTAGCAGCAGTAGTATGTGGTGCCTGAAAGCATATACGGAATGTACAACAGCATGATAGGAGGCAGGAGGAGACATAAGACGGACGCAGCAACGCCGAAAATAATCGGCAGCCAGACACCTCCAAGCTCCGAGCGCGCGCGGGGGGGGGGGGGGGGTGTCGGCCCAATGTGAACAAAAAACGAGACAAAAATCGGGAGAAGGGGCGTAGGCACAACGCTAAAGAAGAAAAAACAAGAGACAAGAATAACACCGCAGCCGAGCCGCCGTGCGGTAATATGTGCGGTAATATACCATGTTCATGTGTCGGTATTTACGTCTGAACAATGTACCACACCAACCGCGGTTTGAGTTCATTAGTAACCGTATAATTAGTAACTGTAATGCAGCACCAATCAACGATATCGGCGCGCCGCTCCCCAGTGTACTGATATTTCTACAAGGTTTGACGGCCAGGCGAGGAACTTCTCATATTTACCACTCCGAGCGCAGTTTTGAGATCATTAGCCATATAATACCCTCTCGTCACTCCGGCCTCTCCAGCCCGGGGTGTATTATACGCGCCTTCACTCCTTTCATACCCCCCCACCCCCCCCTCCTTCGCGGGGGGGGGGGGGGGGCTGTCGGCCAATGTGAACAAAAACGAGACAAAATCGGTGAGAAGGGGCGTAGGCAGCTAACGCTAAAGAGAAACAAGAGGAAAGATACTACCGCAGCGAGCGCGCCGTGCGTAATATTGTGGGCGCGTAATATACCATGTTCATGTGTCGGTATTTAACGTCTGAATAATGTCACCACACCACGCGGCGTTGAGTCATTAGTAACGGTATAATTAGTAACTGTAATGCAGCACCAATCAACGATATCGCGCGCCGGCTCACCAGTGTAACTGATATTTACAGAGGTTTGACGACTGAGAGAGAGGGGGGATGTGGAGTGGATCTTGTCCAACTCGAGCAGGGTGGGAGAAAAGGAGATAAGTGAGAAAAATAGTAGAGAGGATAGTTAATATAATGAATGACGTGTGTGGCCGGGGAATGGGTGGGGAGGCCTCAGGCGAGGAACTTCTCATATTTTAGCCACTCCGAAGCGCGTTTTGAGATAATTGGCCATATAATAGCGCCTCTCGTCACTCCGGCATCGTCCAGCCCCGGGTTATTATAGCGCGCCTTCACTCCTTTCATACCCGTTCTGGCCACCCCCCCTCCTTCTCCTCCCCCGCCCCACCTCCAATCACGGCTCGAGGATAATCCTAGAGAGAAAAAATCCGTCCGCCACACAATCGGCTGGTGTTTGAGGAAAAACACCTACTTACTTACATAATAAGAGTAACATACAGCCTAGCCGCTGGGCAGCAGCAGGAGTACTGGCGTCCATCAGCCTACATCCACCATCACCATCAACCCATGCATCCATTCAGCATCAACACATCCATCATCATCATCAGCAAGCAACATGCAAGCATCATCAATGCATGCAGCATCACTCACCAATCATCAAAATCAATCGGCAAGCAGTGAGTGAGTGGGTATCATCATCGACGGCAGGAGTAGATAGTAAGCGGTACATCGTGGGCAAAACATTCCAGAAAACGTAACTAATACGGAGGGGGACAAGCACAGGAGGGAAAAGACAACTAGATACTACATAAGGGCCACAACACACCTCCTCCCGGCCTCCCCCCTCCTCTCTCGCCTTTCTTCACTCATCGTAATATCAGCTTGTCAAGGCCCGAGTGAGGTAAAACAAGCAAAAAACAGCAACAAACAACAAACAACGAGCGCGCAGCACGCCGCCAGCGCACCGCCGCGCCGCCCCGCCCGCCGCCGCAAGTAAGCAAAGCATCCAGTCAGCAACAAGGCATTATCGCTCTCAACAACTCCGCTCAGCGGACCCGCTCGCAATAACGCTCGCCACCCCAACGTCAGCAAGAAAGGGGTCACCGCTCTCACACAACAACGGGCGCTGCAAGCGAAAATGCTTGGTCTGCAGCGAGGACAAGTTTCAGGGGTTTTGCGTTTCGGCTGCGCAACTGTGACGGCTTTTTCCTATCGCGGAAAGGACGTTCTGGTCGTCGCGGTTGCGCATACGCCGTTGAGGAGGCGCTGTTCCTGACGGCAATTTCCGCCAGCCAAAAGTTACGGTCGTACATCGCCGCGATAGTTTCGCGCGGCCGAGAAGATTTTACAACACCGCACTGCTCAACATCTAAAGTTGAGGTCAAATGGATACTGTGCTTGACGAAGTCTTGGGGAAATGGAAATCCGCTGGGTGTAACGGGTGCACGCCTGAAAAATGTGATAGAACCGGTAAGACTGAAACCTTCCTGTGCATGTGTGTTCATTGCGATCGGCCATGGGCCCCGTCACAGAGCTGTTTGTTGGCAAACTGGATCATGGCATGAAATGGTACTTGATGCACGGCGCCAGATCTCTACAGCGACGAAATTCCGGGTGTCTTGCGA
>MEHQ01001318.1:203037-258461 GCA_008828725.1 Saccharina japonica
GGGGGGAAGGGCAGGGGGCAGGGACGGGGGAAGGGAATCGTGTGAGGGGAGGGGGAGGGCGAGGATGAGCGCATTGACGAAAACACAACAACAAAAAATGCACTCCGTCGTCGTCAGGTCGGTCTCCTGGACTCTACTCCTGTAGACAAACGGCAACGGTAACACACATGGCTATCTGTCGCCACTGCTGAATGTAAATACAGTCCGGTCGATTGTGTGTGTGTAGGGGGGAGGGGGGGGAAGCGGCACGGACGGGGGAAGGGAATCGGAGGGGCGGGGGGGGGGGGGGGGGGTGAGCTTATCAACGAAAACATAACAAAAATGCACTTCGTTGTGAGGGCTCGGGGACTGCTAAACAAGAGGCAACGACAGCACATCCCTCCCCCGTCACCGCCGCTGCACACCCCCACCCCCACCCCCCACCACCCCCACCTCGACCGCCAGCCCTCACCTCCTCCGACTCGTCGAAAAAGCTATTAGCGTACCCAGACGCCGCGCGCTCCTGCACAATCGCCGCCCGCTTGCGCGCCTCCGCCAACGCGTCTGAGCCGCCGCCGCCTCCGCTGCCACCATCGCCAGCGCCGCCGCTGGGGCGGGAAGGGAGTTCTCCGAGAGAGGCGTCGGCGTCGAGGGCCGCGTAACGGTCGATCTCCTCGCTGGTGAAACCGTCGCCGTCAGCACCCATCTGGCGTTCGAAATCCTGCGCGCCGATGGTGTTCCTCTCCAGCTCCCGGGCATAGGCCATGTCTCGCTCGGCGATAGAGTCGGCCTGTTTTGGGTGTGTGGACGTTTCAAGGGCGTGGATATGGCGCAGGTGGAAGAGGGGAGAGAGGGCAGGGGGTAAGAGGTTTCTTCATACTTCGTCGGTTGTGATAGTTTTGCTGTTTGGCGACGACGAGGAGCTAGTAATGGTACTCAATGTGGGCGGCCTAGAAGGGGAGGGGGGGGGGGGTACTTATTTGTTGCTTGCCTTAGTCATTTGACCGTTGACCACGCATCCCTTTCGAGGCGGAGCACCGTTCCTACTCACCTCCAACATTTGGGCGCTCAGTACGTCTCGCGTGGGGGGGGGGACAATCTAGCATGGTAACTATTATAGACAAACACGATATGTACATGACATGCCGACCTGCACGGTACAACACGGTACTATAGACGTAACCAGACGGAACCATTATACACCGCACGAAAACGACACACAAATAAATTACAATCACAAAAACACGCATCAGTATGTTGAAACCCACAAAACAAATACCCCAAAATAACATTAACACAAAAAACCCAACCCCCCCCAAAAACCCCCCCCCCCCCCCCCCAAAAAAAACGCCACCCCAACCAAAAAGAAAACGTACCTCCGCCGCTGCCTCAGCCTCCTTCTCCGCAGACGTGCCGAGCACCTGGTCTCCCTCACTGTAGATTTCCTTGGCACAGTTCAGCTGCGAGTTGATTGAGTCGAACTTTCCTTGGATCTGCGGACGGACGGGGTTTCCACCGAACACAAAAGAGCATGCCCGGTAGGGCGGGGGGGGGGGGGGGGGGGGGGTACTCATATCGTGCACGGGGCCGTAGGTCATAATGACCATAGAGCAGCGGGGGGGGGGGGGGGGTACTCATTTGTTGCTTGCCTCAGTCATTTGACCATCGACCACGCCGCCCTTTCGAGACGGAGCACGGGGAGGGGAGGGGGGGCGGTAGGATCTAATCAAGTACGAAGTATAGGGTGTATGTAACCCTACAACTGTATCTGCAAGTTGCGGGGGGGAATTACTCGAAGTCAGAATTGGATCTTGTTTTGCAGTGTATTTGAAAGGTGATCGGCTTCCGGGGTTTCCACGAGAACGCAACGAGACAAGTCGGGGAGGGGGGCGGGGAGAGTAGATAGGGCTTAATCAAGTCATCTACAAACACAACCACGTTTTTGGGAGAACTGCCAGTACGTAGTTGAATTCAGAGTTGCAACTATTGGAAATTGTTTGCACCATGTTGTAAACGGGCTGGTTATATAACCCCTTTGCACTTTACAGCGTCACACACATTTCGGAGGCCCCATCTGACCCGCACCGAACAATCAAGTAGACCAATCAAAAACAACGCTCACCTCGAGACAGGCTGAGCACTCAGCAACGAGAGAGACTCCCGAACCGACCAATCAAAACCCGCTAAAATCGACGAGTAGACCAATCGAAACCACCGACCAACCAAAAACACCGGCCGATCAAAAACACCGACCAACCAAAAACACCGACCAACCACAAACACCGACCAACCACAAACACCGACCAACAAAAAAACACCGACCAACCACAAACACCGACCAATGAAAAAAAAACACCGCTTACCTCGTGGCAGGCCTTGCACTCAGCAACGAGAGACTCCCTCCTCCTGACGAGAGCCCCCCTTGCCTCAGCGATGTCAAAGATGTCACCCATGTCTCCGTCGTAGATCTTCTCGAGCTCCTGTTTCGATGTGCACCGCAGACAAACACAGGAGAAAAAAAAAGGGTCAACCCGTGTATATAGCACCGCACTGCACATGTACCTAAACCAGACGCTAATTCCCAAGTGTTTTGTCCCCACAACGGGACTTCAGTCGAAATAAGCCGCACGCCTAAAGGGGTGTCAAGTTACAAGCAAAAAAAAAAAAAACTGTACCTGGAATAAACAGTACACTTCGAAGTATATACGTATATACCAGATATAACACCTACGGACAAAAAAAGACACAAAAAAAAGCTCTTGCTGTTGTTTATTATGGCGTGCACAAAACATAACCCAACACCTCCCCAAACTCTTACCATCCAACCCGACCACCCCCCCACCCCCCCCGCTCCGTCTCGAAAGGGATGCGTGGTCAATGGTTCAATGACTAAGGCAAGCAACAAAAGAATACGCCCTCCCCTTCCCCTTATACGACTATCCTCGCCCACCTGTCGAAGGTAGAAGGGGAAGTCGTCGACAAACGGCATCAGGAAGAAGCAGTTGAACTTCATGGCGACGGCGCGGGCGAAGTGCTCCCTCCAGCTGAGCATGATGTGCTGGACGAGAGCCGAGACGACGGCCGAGGTGCGAGCCGCGTCCCTGGAGCTGCTGGCTTCTTCCATGAGCTGCTGGAGGTTGAAGTAGTCCTGGTGGCGTGTTGCATACGTGCATACGTACATATCATGCGGCGGTGACATCATTTAGGGGGGGGGGGGGGGGGGCACCGGTAACCCGACGGAACGGGGGGGGGGGTACTTCATTTTCATGCATGGCCGTAGTCGTATGACCATTGACCCTCGCATCCCTACAATGCCGGGACGGAGCATGTCGGGGGGGGGGGGCAAGATAAAACAAGGACCGACAGGGTAACCCTGTTAGTACTGCAGTACAGCAATGTACAGAAACCTAACTCTGACTCTATTTTCAAGTGGTTTGTCCCCGCTTCGGGAGTGCAGTCCCAAACGGGACTATTGCGGGGGTCCATAGTAAATAGAACCAAATATTGTAAGTAAAAAGAGTTGAGTATACTTCGAAGTATAGGCTTTTATGTTTACCGTAGGTCCTATTTACTCATGGTCCCCCGTAATGTACACGTACTGTACTGCAAAAATGGTCCCAGCCAAATCTGTAGCAGTCTGCTCCAGTTTTATACGGGTCGTTGCCAGTGAATATAAAGCAAGAGCATAAGGCAAGGCAAGACAAGACAAGACAAGACAAGTGGCAAAGACAAGGCAAAACAACACAACGCCTTCCTGCGCTGTCCGGCTGTATCGCCACCACCCTTCTGCCCTGTATTACCAACCGCACTGTCCTACAGCAGTACCGCCAAACACACGCCTATGAACGCATCGTAAAACACGTGCCTCTTGCGCCGTCAAACCCATGCCACTGCATTGTCACACGCACGCCCATAAGCCTATACTTCCAGTATACTGACAAAACAGTCAGAACACTGCCAGGACACTGCCGGGACGCTGCCGGAACTCTACGAGGACAGTGCCAGGACACTCTCAGGACACCGCCAGGACACTGCCGGGACACTGCCGGGACATTGCAAGGACACTGTCTGGACACTGCCAGGACACTGCCAGGCCACTGCCAAGACACCGCCAGGACACTGCCGGGACACTGCTGGGACACTGCCAGGACACTGCCAGGACATTGCTGGGACACTGCCGGGGCACTGCCGGTACACGGTATCGTCAAAACAAAAAAAGCGGCGGGTGCGAACCTTCTGGCGGGTAACGCTGCCCATTCCTCCAAGCCCGCCCGAGTTGGCAGCCTCCCACTGGTCGAACACGGCGCCGTCCGCTGGGGCTTCGTCCGCGTCTCCTTTGCGTCCCCCCTTACGGCTGTTGTCCACCTTCAGAGGCACAAAAAGAGGAAGGGGAGGGGAGGGGAGGGGAGGGGAGGGAAGGGAATCCAATACCGCAGTTCAGAATACTAAACCAACTCAAAAGAGTAGGACAAAATTCGGCAGTTCAATTTTTGGAAAGAAAAAATAATCATCGACGTATATCAACCAAGCGGAGCAAAACAATTGTACTCGTAGTCGTATGTACCAGGTATACATACGACGTACACATAATATATACACAGCTGTTGCGGGGAAAAAATCACCGGGAGAAAATCGAATGAAACACAAACTAGAACAGTGGGATTTCTGTACGATCGCAGAAAAAGAAAAAGCATACCACCATTTTTTTGTTTACTTGGATTTAGTATGCCCTCCTTGCCACGGTCTCCAAAACAGGACGGAGTGCCGACTTTGCGTACTTATTACAGTATATTTTCGATGATGTGTGAATGCCATATCCCCTGATCAACGTGCCTACTCGTACGTAGGAAGCCCCTTGGTAGCGCTTCCACACATCCCGAAGGACGTACGTACGTATAGACCCCCCGATTTGAACACAACCTGATTAAACTCGCAACTGACATTTTTTACTACTGTGCCAACTAACTCTGTGCCTTCGTACATATTATATGATGCAAATTTATAAAAAAAACTACAACGGCTGTGACGAGATCGAGGATTTCGTCGAAACTCATTTTTGCACGCTGTGTGTGATACTTTGATGGCGCGTGTATTCATATTTTGAAGGAAAAAAAAAAAAAAAAACAGCTGTGGAGATGGACGATTCGTCGAAACTCATCTTGGCAAAATGTGTGCGATACTCTGTATGTATATACTCGTAGATGAGATATCGTATACGGATATCATACGTGAGATACGTACAGCACTGGAACTCACCGCGAGGGAGTAGATCTGCACCATGGAGCTGTCGGGAAGAGAACGGCGGAGGGCGCCCGCGGACCGTTCGTGGAGGTCCCAGGTGACGAAGCGAGTAAGCGCGGTCAGGTCGTCGCGGCAGCGCATGAGGCACTCGTCGACCGACTTCTCCACAAAGTTCTCGTACACACGCTTCACGATGAACCCTATCATGAAGCAAAAACAGAGAAAGGGAGCCGGGGGGAGGGGGGGGAGGGGTGCTCATTTCTCGCGTGCCTTAATCATCTGATGTATATATATAATACCACGCATCCCTTTCGAGACTCTAAAACAGAGGAGGAGGGGGGCGGGTACTCATGCATGGCCGTAGTCGTATAACCATAGACCCTCGCATCCCTACAATGCCGGGACGGAGCACGTTGGGTTTTCACCAACCAGGCAGACATTGATTGCACCAAGCGCGAAGCACCGTGAGGTATTGGGCGAGTCGCATGTAGGGTGAGCTGCATCCTGCCAAAGAACCGCCTGTGAGGCGGACTTGCATATGGACGACGGCCTTCCAAGGTTGGTATCTGCCCTGTGCGTGCATCGGCGGCATCCCTGGAGCGGGCTACCTCTGCGAGGGCTGATCCGGCACAGAGAACCTGATATAAGCAACACATCAGGCCCAACCATACTCAATTCAACACCATCGACAGCAGAGAAATTAACGAAGGCACCTTCATCTATCCGTTCCACTCCCCCCCCCCCCCCCCCCCCCCCCCCCCCCCGCCTCCCCCCCAACACAGCCAACACCAACACCACACCAACACCACACCAACACCAACACCACACCAACACCAACACCAACACCAACACCAACACCCCGTGTCCTTCACCCTCCAACTCACCGAAAGGCTTCTGGTGAGTGTCGCTCATCTGCATACCGTCAGACTTGAGCATGTGCTCAACCACCTCGAAGAGGCGCTTCATGACGTGCACCGTGCGAACCCGCAGAGAGTCGAGAGCAGGCTCGAAGGATGTCCTCGCCTGGCCCCGATTCGGCGGCAAAATGTTGATGACCGTAAACAGGGGGGCAGATATAGGGTGGGGGGGGGGGGGGGGGGGGGGGGGGGGGGGGGGGGGGGGGGGGGGCAGCAGCAGAGAAAAGAGGCGTAAGAAAAAAAAAATGTTCTTCATGCACGCAGTACTACCAAGAATACTGAACATATGTACGAGTATGGGTAAGCACTTTTGACGGGGATAGAGAGAAAACAACGAAGCCAGAAACACAAAACTCGGAGAGATAATTTGATAGCACCAGAGATAAGGCCTAAGACAGATACAGACACGAAGGCAGAGAGACGAAGGGATAAAGCAGAGGAAAAGAGGGAAGAGCCGCAGGGGACAAGAGACCCGCCGGAGGCTGAGAGCCCGCGGGCGGTACATAGACATCGACAACATATACAATTGTTGTTTGCTGGAATCTTGTACGGATTCTGCAGAACCGTCAAAACGATCTGTGTGATCTGTACAGATTATCCCTTGGAATATTTGTAAAGATTATGCACAATCGTCAAAACGATCGGTGTGATATGTACAGATTATCTCTTGGAATATTGTACAGATTATGCAGATCCGTCAACACGATCGGTGTGATCGGTACAGATTAGATTATCCCTTGGAATATTGTACGAATTGCGCAGATCTGTCAAAACGATCCGTGTGATATGTACACAGTATCCATTGGAATATTGTACAGATTACGCAGATCCGTCAAAACGATCTGTGTGATCTGTAGAGCGAGCTGATCTGTCCGACGAGCGCGCAAGTTATCTTCGGTGCAGGTTCATCTCCTTCGGCCTTACCTTCTCGACCGCGATGACGCAGGCGGCCCTCATGAAGTTCACGCCGTCGTGCATGTCGCTGATGCCGGCAGCGTTCGCAATCTCGTCTTCGGTCACCTGTCCCAACAACAAACACACCAGGAAAGAAAAACGTGGCGGAGTAAGAAAAAAAATCAATACAAAAACACACAAGAAGACAAAACTAATCAAAACCAAACTAAACCAAACTAAACTAAACACAAAACAAACAAAACAAAACAAAACAAAACAAAACACAAATACCAAACAACAAAAACACCACCAAAACAGGGGGGGGGCGATACAAACATATGGAGGACCAAACACAAAGATGCACACCAACCAAATCTTACGATTGTTTAATCGACCTATTTGAAGCCTTTCCCAACCCCCCCCCCCACCGTCCATACAGCACACGCTCAAGGACAAAACGATCGGAGGTACTCGGTCGACCAAAACAATACGTACGGATGTTCATTGGAGGTACTCGGTGGACCAAAAAAACATGTACTCTCCACAAGTAATCAGCGCGTTATGTGTCGATACGGTGAAAGTATGTACCAGGTTTACCGAGCACCACTCTGTACCGAAATACAAGGGACTTTTGAACTGAATATCAAAATACAAACGGTGCTTATATTTCCGGACAGATTGGTACATGAACAAATCACCAGGGACCGGCGAGAACGGCGAGGACGACGACAACTACACGTGCTGAAAAAATTCCAAAAGGCCAATCGTGCGCCAAAAGGCCAATCGTGCGCGCCAAACCCATCACAAATCACATCACTGCTCGGGCCAGTCGAACCGTTGAAAACAAAAACATAATACGCCGCACCTCTCCCGCCCAGCCCCACCCAACCGCCAACCACAGAAAGACGGAAAAAAAAAAAAAAAAAAAAAAAAAAAAAACCCAACCCGGAAGATCGTTCACGTCCTAATCTATCATTTTTCACAGACCGAAAAAGAAACACTTGTCACAGCGAGGGTGGCCGAAAAATTATTTTTCGACATCTCACAGAATTTTTTGTTCGTTAGGGGGGGGAGGGGGGGGGGGGGGTTACTAAAACCAAGTGAAAATAAATGAAAATAAGGATCATTTTTTTTTCCATTTTCTTATTTCGTCATGTGATCACAACGGTTGCAACGGTTTTCTATTCCGACCTCTGGAGGTGTGGTGTGTCGTTTTCTTTTTTTTCTGGACGCCCCTGGTCACAGAGCCAATTTTTTCACCGTAAAAAGTGGACAATCACAGTCCCCCGCTCAGAGCATGAACATTTCGAAACACCCGCAACGAGTATATATAGCCAATCACAGATCGAGTATAGCATGAAAAATTCACCGCAATAGGTAGTCAATCACACATCGCGCAGGGCATGAAAAATAAACGGCAACCAGTAGCCAATCACAGCCAGCACAGAGCACCAAGATTTCACCGCAACAAGTAGCCAATCACAGATCGCGCAGAGCATGAAAACTTCACCGCAACCAGTAGCCAATCACAGCCCGCTCAGAGCACCAAGATTGTACGAAGCCAATCACCAATCACAGATTGCGCAAAACATGGAAAATTCCAATGCAACCAGTAGCCAATAATATTCCGTCCGCGCAAAGCATGACAATGTAACCGCAACCAGTAGCAAAAGTCACAGTCCGTGTATGACATGGAAAATTTCACCGCAACCAGTAACCAATCACAGCCCGCACAGAGCACGAATATTTCACCGCAACAAGTAACCAATCACAGACCGCGCAGAATATGAAAAATTCACCGCAACCAGTAACAAAAATCACAGTCCGTTTAGAACATTAAAATAACCGCTTCACCTCGGGGGCGTTCATGTGACGGATAGCGAAGTTGAACTCCCGCAACGCTCGGTGGTACTGGGCACCTCCGAAAAGCTTGTTGTTGCCGTTGCCAACTTCGATCTCCTGCGAAAACAGAATCGTGCAAAACAAAATATTTTGAAAAAAAAACACACATTTTTCATTGTCAACAAAACGAGTTGGAAAACAGAAACATCCAGCAAGTAAAAGTTTTGCGAGAGGTGCATGAGCAGGGATATCACACGGGATGACGGAACAACGGAGCAACAGAGGAGAACACAAGGGGGGGGGGGGGGGGGGGGGGGGGGGGTTGCCAATACTCTTCTTCAACCAAAGACGCGGAAGAAAGCACCATAGAACACATCGTACTGCAGCAGTAAGTACAACGACAGCCGTAGTCTACCTGGCAAGCGTTTTGCCGTACGTACAAAGCCGAACGAGCTTCTTATCATACACCCCGACCAGTCCAGCAGCAAAACAACGAAACGAATCATCTTCACGGCCACGCTCCAATAATACAAAAAAATCAATGACACATACCACGTACCAGGTAGATTTTCGACGAAATCCTCCATCTCACAGCTCATGCTTTCTATTATCTAGCAATGTATGGCAAGGGCGACTTCATCTCTTCATCTTCTGCACTACCGGGTATATGATTGTACCTGCAGAGATCCGACGAAAGCCTCGATCCCACAGCACATGTCTTTGTTGCTTTTTCGGAGGGGGGGGTTATATGGCGAGGTCGACTCACCATCATACGCTCCCAGCGTTCGGGGTCAACTGCAGAGTCTTCCACGAATGCGCCAGCCCTCAGCTGCTCCGCCTCAAGCGTCTCTCCGAACTTCTCGGGCGGGGCCTGTTGCGCGGGCGGTGGGAAAAAAAAAACGAACAAAGGGAAGAAAACACAAGCGCGCGGAACGATATCGCCAACGACAAACGACGAACAAAAGCGACAACGAAAACGAAAACGGAAACGAAAACGAAAGAGTTAAGATCAACGACAACGACCAACTACAATGACCAACGACAATTGCCAAGCGACCAATGACTGATCAACGACAACGATCAACATCAACGACAACGATCAAGATCAACGACAACGACCAACTAAAATGACTAACGAAAAATTGGCAGTGACCTATGACAACGATCAACGACAATGACCCACAACAACGACCAATGGCCAACGACCAACGACAACGATCAATGGCCAACGAAAACGACGAAGACGACCACGGCAGCCACCGATATCGAAAACGACAACGACAACGACTGTCTAATTATCGTGATGCTTACCTTGATGGTGCCCTGGATGGCACGGCCCAGCGCGCGAGAGAAGTGCTCGCGGTACTCGTCGGCAGACGCCTTGAGGCTCTCGAGAGACAGCGCTTGGATCTGCCCAGGAACAGGAAAAAAAAGCAGACAGCACATGCATGTATACACAGATCGGATGAGCGTTACGTACGTAATATGCCACGATCAGGGAAAGGCGAAGGAGAAGACGAGAGGATGATGAACACCCCAGCACTAACACAACAACAAAAACAGCAACCACCACCACCACTAACATCAACTCACCAAAACGTAAAACCAAAAGCGAACAACACCAAAACCAACAACAACGCCGTCACAGCCAACCAACAACGCCGACACCAACACCAACACCACTAACACCAACACCACCAACACCACCGACACCGCCAACACGCCCCAATACATCCGTTGACCCACTCCAACACACCCGTTGACAGTTGACACAACCCAATATATCCGTTTACACAACCTAGTACATCCGTTGACAAACCCCAATACACCCGTTGACAAACCCCAATACACCCATTTGACACACCCCAATCCATCTGCTGATACTACAACAGCACTGACCTCCTGCTCGGTGGTGAGCAGACGGGTCTCCGCCTTGGACATCTCGTGCTGCAGCAGCGGAACGATCCGCGCAACGTTCCTCCGGTAGCACTCTTCCACGCGCCGTTCCAGGAACCGGCGCAGGCGGGACACGCCGACGCGGGGGAGACAGGTCGGGGCAGCCTGGGGGCCAAGCTTGTTGGAGACGTACGTCTACAAACCGGATAAAACAAGCGCAAAAGAAAAATAAGCAGGAAGGCAAGGCAAGGAAAGGAAAGGAAAACGCACAAAGAAACGTGGACAGACAGAAAAATAAAAAATAAAGAGAGAAGGGGAGGGGAGGGGGGTGGGGAGGGGAGATGGAACGGGAAGGAGGAGGGAGAGAGAGGGGGGCGGATCAAAGACAAGAGACAAGGACAGCGTGAGACAGGATTGACTACACATGAGAGTGAAAGAGAGAAGAGACAGCAGCGAAACATTTTACTCGTGTGTACCGGTACTGCAAAACAACGATCAACTCCCATGTATTCCAAAGGAGAGTTTGCACGTAAAAAGACTTGGGTGCGCGCGCGTATTAACCCCTTAAGAACTGGTGCCCCGTTTTTGGGGACAAACTACTTGGGAATAGTGTGGGATACGTTTTTCCAGTTCTGTATGGGATAAAGGGGTTTGAACTCGTATAAATCACCTGGTCATCGCGCTCAGACCGCCGCGCCCCCTGGACAAACGCCTCGTTGGAAAAGTAAGCAGAGTCACGGTTGCGTCCGACGCGTCCGGAGGGTACGGTCGTAAAGAACGGTCCGCCAAGCATGCAGCGGTACATGCGCTGCATCAGAGGTGCCCTGAGACAAGAAAAAAAAAAAAAATGGTGCCGCACGTTGGGTTTTCATGTTGTTCGTGGGGGGGGCGGCGGGGGGAGGGGCCTGGGGGGGGGGGGTTCGGGGGGGGGGGGGGGGGGGGGGGGGGGGGGGGGGTCAGTGGCGGAACAACAAGGCGGGGGGAAAAAAGAGGGGAAAAAACAGTACAAGGGAGTGAGTGCACGCATTCGTGGATGGATCCGCGGTGCCCCACCAGAGCGGCAGCACCTTTCGGGGTATGTTGACATATTAACATCTCGGGGAATATTGGCATACTGCGTATTAACCCCTCGGAGTATATTGACATATTAACCCCTTTGAAGCTGCGCCCCTGTTATGGGCGCCAACTTCAGAAAATAAATAAACCTTTGTGCTCTACGAGTACGTACATACGATTTTACGCAATATTGTTTTTTAATTATTAACTTGTGGAGGGGGTGCCTTTTAACTTTTAACGTTTTGGGGGGATTATTCGCCGATTTTTAACCTATTGGAAGCACGAAATAATATTAAGATTCATCTTAAAAGGCCACTCGTTCATTTTTTCGCCGTTTCATGAAGAACAACCCTGCCAAGTTTCGTTTTCGTACATATGTAGGAACGTCAAAAATTGGTGGTTCGAAAGAAGAAGCCGCTGCTGTTTCCCGAAAATCTTGCCATATCATGCACAAAACCTAAGAGGAAAACAAAAAAGGGGGCAACGATCCCGCCGCAACACCTATCCCCTCTGCAACGAAACAGTCTACAATACAGCCTACGCAAGGCCTCGAAACCCCTCCCGACGACGGGATGGGATGACGGGATGGGATGACGGGATGATCTAAACCAACCATCTGAGCAAGTCTTCGAGTCCAACGAAACAGCCTATGATATACTCGTACCAGGTACAGCCTACGCAACATCTGGAAACCCCTTTTCGAATGGACGAGACGGGATGATCAAAATCACCTCAGAAAGTCCTCGAGGTCCTCTCCCGAGCCGAACTGGGGAAGCTTCGTGTCAAGCTTCGTCGTGACCAGCACCGTGCGAGAAAGATCGTGGTCCACCTTGAATAAACAGACACCAGAAAAACAAAAGAAAAAAACAAACAGAAAAAAAAAAATGCAGAGTGCGTGAACTATAAAAAATGATGAAAAAAAAAAAAAAAATTACGGATGTTTACCGTTCAAAAGACGCCAGGTACCTGGTACCTGGTGCAGTACCACATATTTGCAATATAGTGTCGATCAGTTTATAAATACGTACGACAGGTAGGTGTATATTTTGCACCCGTGAAATAAAGCAACAGGCGCAAAGGCCGTCGCGGGTGCCCACCGTACAAAAAATAGCCTGCGCAAAAAAAGACTCGAGGACCAAGGCCTTTTCTAGGCCGGAAGGATGGGGACAGCCCACCACAACAACGACAACATCTAAACAACAACCACACCACCAACACCACCACTAACACCAACACCAACACCAACACCAACACCAACACCAACACCAACACNGGCGACGCAAGAAAAACGGGTTACCTCGCCAGCAGCAGAGCGTCAACATAATGCACAGCAGCAGCTGCAGCAGCTGCAGCAGCAAAATAGACAGAAGCAACAAACTGCACTGCTGCATCTTCATCTAAAGCCGAGGAGTGCGGACAAAGCGTTTATTGTGTAGACGAAGAAGGAAACTAATAACAATAAACATTGTGCACGCAGATATATACGAACTCTCGTTTTATGTTTTTAACATGATGCTGCCACCTGCTGGTCGAACATTTACTACGTACGAAAAAATAAGAACTGGGTCACGATCCACACACGCAGTCAACCACGTATCAACCGACCCACCGACACCCACCCACCGACACCCACCCACCCACACCCACCTACTCTCACGTACTTACCAACATCCACTCACATCACTCACACCCACCCACCCAACCACCGACCCACCCACCCAACCACGTACGTACGTGCGCACCAACCGATCGACACACACACGTACCAACCGATCCACCCATCCGCAATCTACAACAACAGCAGGGTGAAATCAGTATACAGCATCACCAGTACGTACAGCAATAATAATAGTAGTAGTCCTTATATAATAACCCATCTACAGCAGCAATAACAACAACAACAGCAGCAGCAGCAGTCCAGCAGTACGACTCGTACGTACGTACAGCGAACACAAACAAAACGCCGGCATGGATGCGCAGCCCTTGTAGGTACAGCAGTGTAAACAAACCACCGGCATGGATGCACAGCGCTTGTACGTACAGCAGTGGCCCTTTTTTTTTTTTTTTTTTTCGGTTGATTTTTTTACGTCTGGCCTTTTCATATTGAAATTAATGTAGAAGTGGCTAACTCGCGAAGTTATGGGCCGATATCGATTTTGACCGATGTTCTGGAGATCCATATTTTCACATGTGGGCGACTCTTTAGGAAAAAAATACTTGATTTTAGTATGGCCAGGAAAATTACTTGATTTTAGTGTGGATATTTTTATCTTGAAATTAGTGTGGATTTGGACCCGGGCCGCAAAGCCCTCCGAATACGCTGGGAACCCCTCCCCTCCCGCGGGTAGATATCAGTTGGGCTGTTTGCATAATACGTCAGTACAATACGTCAGTTTGGCTGTTACGTCAGTTGCTGTTTGCGAAGAGCTCAGTTGGCCTGTTTGAAGGGCTGGTTGCGAAACGAAAGGTCTGTTTGCAAAGAGCTGTGTATCAGTTGGTCTGTACGGACAAAGAGCATCGAGTGTGACTGTTCGAACGGACCGCTCCTAATACCCGTGAAGAGAATTAGATAGGTATTATTAGCCCATAACGAGCATTTTTTTTTTGTTTGTCATGGCTAACTGTTTGCCGTTTCATCCTTTATTTTGTGGTATTTTCTCGCGCAAGGTATGCCGGTCGAAGGAAGCGGAGAAGCTTGGTCATGGTATCTGGTTTGGCCACACGAATGATATCCTGCGGCTGCCACGCTGGAAGTGAAAGTCATGTTCATCCTTTTGGCCTACGACGGACAACGAGACCGAGAACACTCTGGAAACTCACGCTACGCGAGTAGCGTGACGACGGAACGTCGTCAGCCACGACAAGCAGCGTTTCGTACGACCGCGGCGGCGGTGGTGGTGGTGGTGGTGGTTGTGGTGATTGTTGTTGTTGTTGTTGTTGTTGTTGGTGTTGGTGTTGGTGTTGGTGTTGGTGTTGGTGTTGGTGTTGGTGTTGGTGTTGTTTTGTCGTTGTTGGTGTTGGTGTTGGTGTTGGTGTTGTTGTTGTAGTTGGTGTTTTTGGTGTTGTCGTTGTAGTTGGTGTTGGCGTTGGTGTTGGCGTTGGCGTTGGTGTTGGTGTTGGTGTTCTTGGTGTTGTTGTTGTTATTGTTGGTGTTGGTGTTGGTGTTGGTGTTGGAGTTGGTGTTGGTAATATGGTGTTCGCGGAGGCAAGGAACACGGGCAAGCCGGGGAGAGCCGAACAAAACCTTGCACCAAAATGCACGTAAAACAGGTGGACTACTGAAGCAAAAAAAAAAAAACACATGAAAACCATGCACAAAAAACGAATACAACAAAAAACACACAAAATATCAAACACAAAACAAACATAAATCAAAGAAGCCCGGCACGGTGACAAATTAAAAAAAAAAAAACGAAAACGAAAACGGGCTATATACTCAACAAAAAAGGACGCACAAAAAAATAAGCCATCATGCGTAAACTGACTGACATTGCGCGAACCCTCCCTTCCTCACCCACCCTCCTCCCCCTTCAAAAACACGGGGGGAAAGACACGCCACCTTGAACAAAATAAAGGTACACGCAAGAAAACCCCCATCCAAAAATGTAATATATGGGTAGCACGTAGTGAGAGCCCAAAATGCTGGAGGTGTCTCTGTTAGGAGGTATAACATCTCTACTATTAAATATTATAGGAACGGTGCTCCGTCTCGAAAGGGATGCGTGGTCAAAGGTAGTATGACTGCAAGGCAAGCGACAAAACATTACGCCCCCACTCCCCCCCCCCACTAATACGAAGACACAACGCGAGAAAACCCTCCACGCGAGACAAAATGTGACACCGGGTGACAGGTAGTGAGCGCACCTGGATCTCCTGCAGAGAGCGCGCTTCCTCCTTTCCGTTCTCGAGGGCCAGGAAGCACCGCGGCTGGTCGCAGTCCGGGTTGTACTGCATGCGCAACGCAATCGGCCGCCGAGTCTTGGTTCCTCCGCCAACCTGTGAAACAAAAACAAAAAAAATGGGGGAAAGTACCCGATCGGGTACAGTACTGTGTATATATACGTAGTAGTGTTGGATATCGTAACGAAAGTTTAAGTTTCGATATACAGTATTAATAGTATCCAAATATCGAACTTTCGATATATCGCATATATCTTATATTGATAATACCAGGTAGCGTTTTTTATATGCTGACACTGACCAAAAGATGCGCCAGGTATCAAATATCAAAATGATATCGAGTTTTGGTTTATCGGCATCACTATGAATTCAAGACATTTATAAACACGATGTGTACCAGGTATGATACGTTTTACGATTATGTAAAACATTCACCATTCACCCCAACTATCGGGGGCAAACTACATATATAATACACCAGGTATAATACTGATACTTGAGATTTAAACTTAAATCATGTAGAGGTTCATCAGTCTCGTGCCCCCGCCCACCCGTGTCGGAAAAAAAAACCGGAAAACAAGCATTTTCGGAAGAACCGCAACCACATCATATCGGGGATAAATTTACGCCCCGGGTACATCGGCAGTATAGGATGCCTGGTGCGTAATTTGTTTTTTTCCAGCTCTAAAAACTGGAAGACGGGAACTATCCAAAAAGAAGGTTGAAATGTTGTACTCGTACAGCAACGGGAAAATCCAGAATCAGAACCAAAACAAGGTTAGAAAAAATAACAGGATATACATCCTGACAGCAGTACTGGTATGGTTTTTGGGCCCAGCAGCAAATAGGGATTGCACGTCTATACGTGCGTAGCGAAAGGGCTTGCAGTGCGTTGCAAACGGGTTTGCACTACGTACCAAAAGCGTTATTCCTGGTAGGTTATAGGGATGACTACGTACAGTAGTAGTCTCGACCGTCGTACATATTTATTTTAAAAAAAAAAAAAAAAAACAGCTGTGAGAGCGAGGATTTCGTCGAAACACATATTTTGCAAACTGAGTGGGATACTTATTTAGATCGCGCGTGCTTACGGGTTTTATATGTCCTCATGCAGGATGTGCATCCCGTATCATGTGTGATATGGTGCACCCACCAACCCCATGCCGCAAGCACGCACCTGGTTGAACTGGAACCCCATGAGAGCCTCGATCAAGGCCGACTTCCCGCTGGTCTGGTGGCCCACGACGAGCACAGCCGGCGAGTCGAACGGCTTGTGAAAGTCCTGCGAGGGGGGTTTCCACGAAAAGAGGGGACGGGGTCCAGGGGTAAAGGTAATACGATTAAGTGTTTGTGGGTCGTGGCGGGAAAGTCCTGCGAGGGGGGTTTCCACGAAAAGAGGGGACGGGGTCCAGGGGTAAAGGTAATACGATTAAGTGTTTGAGGGTGCGTGGCGGGAAGAGAAGGGGAGGAAAAGTTGGGAGGGGAGGGGGGGGGTGTACTCATGTCGTGCACGGCCGTAGTCGTATGACCATAGATCCTCGTATCCCTACAATGCCGGGACGGAGCACGTTGGGTTTTCACCAACCAGGCAGACATTGCTTGCACCAAGCGCGAAGCGCCGTGAGGTATTGGGCGAGTCGCATGGAGGGTGGGCTGCATCCTGCTAAGTACCGCCTGTGAGGCGGACTTGGGGGCAAACGTGCATTGCTCCCTCGGATTCCGAAAGCTACGACTAACGCTGTCATGCTCAGTGTTTCGCGTGTCCTCGAAGGTAGCGAATGTTGACACCTCGGATAGATCATCGATTCCTACTGCATGATCTAGATATTTCAGGGCAGACAGCTTACTGGTCTGTAGGATCTAGCTCATGATGCCGGGTGGGAGCCGTATAATCCGAAAGATCTCGCACATGTTTCCTGGGTTGGATCTCTGCTTATATGCAGATCCTACACAAATATCTAATAACGGCAGGCTAGGATCTAGATGATCTAGATCATGATCTGTCCCAGGTGTGCAAAAGCTGCCTGTGGCTTCTCCCTTTACAACTGCATCCACTATACGAGGGGACCCATTTCAGGAGACCCACGTTAGGGGACAACACAACCCGAAATAGAGTCCGAACATTTGAAGGAAAAAAAAAAATGGCATCGGGACAACGGGGAAGACCCAACTCAAATTACGATGGTACTCGTACATAATAATAATGTTCCCAAAAAAGTGGTTGCAGCTACTATTCACTTACCAGTATTATATTACGGGGACCTCAGCAAATAGGACCTGCGGTAAACATCAAAACCTATACATTTCCTTATTTTTACTAACACTATTTGGTCCTATTTACTATATGGTTCCCGGAAATTTAGGGGTCGACTCTTTTAGAACTGCACTCCCTTTTCGGAGACAAATTACTTGGAATTAGTGTCAAATATATGGTTCTGCCAAAAAGGTCGTGATAGCCCTGAGGGTTGGTTAAGCGGCTAAATACATATTACGAGTATAGTGTTCCGGGTTCTAGCAGCCATATAATATGTAATACCAGGGTCTATCACACCACTTTTGATTGAAAAAAAAATCTCACAAGTTCCATTTATTGGTCCTGTTGAAGGGTAAAGATATTTACCGGTACGATTTTTACAGGTGGACTCCACTCCGTACCATTGGCATCAGTCAGCACATCAACACGATCCACGCGACACTATTAATAGTTATATATTATATGTACAATAAATACGCACAGACCTGGTATTATAGAGTATTATGGTACAGTACGTACTACTTAAGGCTTAAGCCTCCAACCGAGTGGGCAGGTACAGGCCCACCAAACAATCAATCACCCAACTGGTGTTCGTCTGTTCATACTACAACTACTGCTGCATGACGTAAAACAACTGCTGTACGGGTAGTGCCATTAAATACCATACCAGCGAGATACTACAATATCTCAGCTCGCAACGATGAGTTTCGACGAAATCCTCGATCTCACAGCTGTTGGTTTTTTTCAAGTTGTATGAACACGGTGTCTACTATTGTACCAGGTACTAAATACTAATAGTAGCAGCCTACCTGCCAGGTATTTGAGGGGCGTTCGCCTCTTATTCGGCACGATGATTGAGGGTTACTGCTACTGCTGTTGTGTACATGTGTTCCAATGACTTCTTGAGAGCAAAACAATGTCCATTAACGCAGTAACAACAACCCTGCCCCCGAGGCTAGGCGGGGTGTATACGAGTGCAAAAGTGCCCTCTAGAAAGGGACCAACACAAAAGAGCCAAATCAAACCGAAAACAAACGCTTAATTTACCGTGCATCCCTGAAAAACCAAGTGCATACCAGTACCAGAGAAGCAACCAAACACCCAACATAGTTACCTGGTATAAAATATCAACATTAGATCGAGGATTTCGTCGAAACTCATCTTTGAAAGCTATGTGACACTGAAATCGCGCGTACTTATATACGAGTTCTATATACGGTAACCTCATGAAGGACGCCTGGTTAATACTTACTGGTAAAGGTACACATAATACCAGATGCCGGTATGTAGTAACATCACGATCACGGGATCACGGGTGCTTTGGTCCGTTTAGCGCCGCACTTCCGATTTCGGGGCATATATCTTGGAACTACAGTTAGATGTGTGTTTTAAGGACAGTGCGATGGTAAAAGGGTCCACACAATAATATGGCAAGGCAGCAGTGACAGCACTGATGGTATGATAGCATGACGGCGAGGGTTGCAATAAACGCAGGCCACAAATTCCCGCCGCACTTTGTGGAGTATGATGACACGAGGAGGACACAATCGTGTAGATATAACATGTATCATGCATGCTTGTATCATACTGCTTCAACCTTCCACGGTTTCGCCTCCGAACAAAAATCGCGGCTCTCGAACATATGATAGATACTGCTGAAGTACCGTGTGTAGCCTCAAGAGTACAAATAGTGTAAGACATGGTATGCGTACGTAGGTAACGAATAAACAGGAGCTACAGCAGTGGGTACCCTTATTTAAGAACGCCCCGTGACAAGCCAAACAAGCGCTCTTACCCCATTCAGAACTGAAAAAAATGTCCCACACTCATTCCAAATAGTTTGTCCCCAAATTCGTGGGACCAGTTCTTAACCCATTCAGAACTGAAAAAGTTATCCCACACTAATTCCAAGTAGTTTGTCCCCAAATACGTGGGACCAGTTCTTAACCCCTTTAGGACTGAAGTCCCGTTTTGGGGACAAACCACTCTAATTCTAAGTAATTTTTCCCCAAAACGGGACTCCAGTCCTATAAGGGTGAAGGGGTTAAGGAGTTAAATACACATTGATATTATATGTAGCGGGCAATATATAGTTTTTAGTGTAGGCGGGACATGCCGATTTGGCCGCTCTTAACCCCTCAAGAACTGGTCCCCCGGATTTGGGGACAAAATACTTGGAATTAGTGTGGGATTTGGGTTTCAGTTATGAATGGGTTAAATCCCGAGTGCTCTTATCTTGGGCGCTCTTGAATCGGGGTACCCACTGTATCAAGCCGGTACCGGTATGGCTTTTCGCGGTTAACCTGCTGACTACTCGCGCAGCATATATATATATCCCTACTGTAGTACGCGTAACGGTTTGCATTAAGCACTGTATTTAGTCATATCTGTAGCAGGTTCACGAGCTTACGACCGCCCGAGCAAAAACGTACACGGTTTCGTAACTTGTTGGTAACTTGCTTGAGCTTGAACTTGAACAAGACTTGGGACCCTGAGAGTACCTATATACAATACCAGGTATGTATATATGAGCACTTTACATGAAAACTAACCAAGTACCACACGGCGTGACCAACGTAACACGATAATACCGAAGCAACCTACTCATAGCGCAAGTTCATCCTTTCTCCTTTCAGGACTGCCTCCGCGTCTTGGGGACAAATCACTTGAAATGAGAGTCGGGGTCGCTTTTGCATTGTACTATTACTGAGGACCTGTGAGTAAATAGGACCAAGCTTTCTTGGTAAAAACAGGGGAATATACAGGTTTTTGTGTGTTCACTAGGTCCTATGTACTAAGGTCCCCCGAAATACAAAAAGTGAACCCTTCTGCTCCTACAAAGCACAAGCTGCAATATTTTCAAGCGCAGCAGTTTTGTCCCGAAAAAAAACGTGGTTCTCGCAGTTCTGAAGGTTAACCCCTTAAGGATGGCACTCCCGTTTTGAGCCCATTGGAAATAGAGTCAGGTGCGTGTTTCGGTACGGTTATTCCGGGGGGGGGGGGGGGGGGCGGGGGGGGGGCACGCAGTAGTAACAGGAACCCATTGACATACCGAAAAACCTATATATTCCAGTATTTTTACTAAGCATAGTTGGTCCTGTTTAACTAAACTGTACTGGTTAATATATATTCCCCGTAATGGTGTTACCAGATAACTTATCGTAGTGCAGTTCTAAAAGGGGTAAAAAAGGGCCTCTTCTCCTCCGGCCAAAGGTAAGGCCGTCGGCCGAGTCCCTCCGTCCACGAACACCACTACAAACAACAAAAAAGGCGGCTTTGAGGCACCCCCGTACGTGTAACACACGTGTGATAAGATAGCACCCAAACCCCCCTCGGACTACTCCATCCGGTATTTTCTCATGGCAGAGTATGTAAAAGCGATTTGTCCTCGTAACCCACGTCGATCGATGAGAGGGAAGAAAGGGCTGCAAGTCTTCTCGCGGATAAAAATCCAAGTGCAAGGACCGTATATGGGAGGGGGGGGAGAAGAGCCTAGCTTATGTGACCCCGGATCTGTATTACTATTATAGGAAGGCAAGAGGGAACAAATAGTGGATCGGTGAACAATAGGATGAGGGCCTTATCAATGCTGTTGAACGCACGTTGAGGGGTGGGGGTGTACTCATGTTGTGCACAGCCGTAGTCATATGACCATAGACCCTCGCATCTCTACAATGCCGGGACGGAGCGCGTTGGGTTTTCACCAACAGGCAGACATTGCTTGCACCAAGCGCGAAAGCGCCGTGAGGTATTGGGCAAGTCGCATGGAGGGCGAGCTGCATCCTGCTAAGAACCGCCTCTGAGGCGGACTTGCATATGGACGACAGCTTCAATGAGTTAATTTAATTTTGGTGTGGCCACTTCCGTGAGACAGCAATGGGGTACTTGTAACTGCCTCGCGGGTGCCTTACGGGGGGGGAGGGGGGGGGGTAGGTTTTCTCAAAACGCCCAACGATGTGTCTACCGGAAAAAACTTGACGAGACCTTTCCCAACGCCACCGTTTTCGTTGCGTGTGTGTTGTGCCCCTACTGTAGATTTCGGGCAAACTCGTCTGGGCAATTGGTCTCAAGGGGTGTGTTATCTTATCACCCGTGTGATACGGAAATTGTCCCTCGTATACACATGGCATGATGGCATGAACACACAGCCGCATGCACTGCTGCGCCCTCACACAGATGGTAGTACCACACTTATCATCTCCAGCCTCTCTACCTGGTTGTCAAAAGACTTCATATAATCCTGCTTGAATCATGCTATATATACGAGTATCGTATCATGTTATAAAATAATACCAGGTACGTAACTTCTGCGCAAAAAGCCAGTTTGGTAACCGGCAGCAGAAAGGGTATCAATGACGACTATTAAGTAAGATACGATAATAAACAGATCATACAAACGAAAATCGTCAATCGCGTGTAGTAATAGCCTTTCTTCAATTACACACAAAAAAGGTCACCTGCGGTACTCTCTGAACGTGCATTCGTATACTCTGCCCGTTAATTATAAAAGTGCTTATAGTTACTCTTAATATAGACAGGCTATTAATCTAATATACGTAGTCCATACTCATCATATAGTCCAGATATACCTGGTATACTTGTTAATGCTCCGTATACTTGTTAATACTCCGAAAATATTTGGGTAACCAGCAGCAGTGCCAAAGACATCAATAGGTTACGAGAGTACCGGCGTCATGCACTCACACCCACCCGCTGGGTACAAAAATCACGAACCGCGGCGGTGTAACTAACTCCTAACCAGTCTTCAATAAGAACATAAGAACAAGAAAGCGATTCAGACATTCCTCCGCCGCCGCTGGGAGGGGACAAGCAAAACTTCGCAAAAGCTTCGTAAACGCGTCGCAAAGGCTTCGCAAAGGCTTCGCAAGGGCTTAAAATGCTGAACAGACGCTTTCCCTGAGAACGACAGGCAAAAAACATCCAACCACCTACGAGCAACTCCGCAGCCACGGTGGCGTGTAAGACAGGCATCGCGAAGGCATCCACCGCGATGGACATTTTCGTATACAGCGTACCAGGTACCGCCTAAAACGCCGTTCTTTCCAGTAAGGAGAATGGGCAGTAAGGGGAACGGAACAAGCACGGCGAGCACCCGCTCTCACCTGCTGACGGTTGCACAGGGTTTCGAATCTCGGTTGGTGTTTCATGTTAATACTAACGCTATTAATTAATATAACATTACCGGGGGGGGCATACTCGTATGTAGTAATCAGAACCAACGATGGAACCAAAAAACAGGTATCCCAATTTGTTTACACACCATAAATTGGTTCTAATTACAATGTCCCCCCCTTCGTATCATCCAAGTTGGCAAAACTCTAAACTCGATGAATATGGACGAGCAGGGGGAGGACTGCTGAACCGTGGGTGCAGGAGCAGTACTCGCTCAAAAACAAAAAAGACAGCTATTTCATGTATCAACAGGGGGGGAGAAGGGAGAAGGGACGACACCTGAAATAATTACCAGGCGTATGTTACTACTATTCCGGGGGACCATAGTAAACACTAGTAAATAGGAACAACTATTGCTAGTAAACATAGGAGAAATTGTAGGTTCTTGTGTGCACCGTGGGTCCTTTTTACTAGTATTTACTATGGTCCCCCGTAATAAAGCTCTGCATACTACAGCAGCACTACTTTATACCTGGTAGTGCGGAATGTCAACCATTTCGTCGAAGCTGGACCAAAGTGCCAAAGTAAGCTCCAGACTATTAACGGCTTGCCCGCAAGGCCGCTGAGGACTGACGACCCAAGCGTTGAACTGAATGAAGAAAAGGGGTGACCCGCCGTGCCTACTATCACCTGTAGCGCCTACAGAGTATGATACATTAGTACCGAGTATAGTAAACCTCTTGGGACGTAAAATATTCTGCGTAAAACAGGTATTCGTCCGCTGCTGAAGTACTTGAAGGTTGATCTTACGCCACCAACCATGTCGGCACAGCAAGGAAAAAATGGTAATCTGGAATCTATCATACCCTCGAGAACACAAAATATCTCGAACGTTGACCTGGAAAGTAAAAGGGATGACCCTTAACAACACCACTCTTGACAAGAAAAAAAAACGATCACATGGTGGTAACCTCGTAATGTATACGGGTATGCCCTCTGTAAAATGTCAGGTTATATATATTTGAAAAATTAAAAAACACAGCTGTGAGGTCGAGGATTGTTCGTCGAAGCTCGTCTTTGCTAGCTGAGTGTATATATCAGCTTGGGTTTGTACATAATGCTACTACTGCTATGGTTGATAGTATGCATAAATAGTGCTTGTGGTACGAAATACAGGGACTTGTGTTGCAGTGTTTGAAGGCGGATCTTGCGCCACCAACCATTTCGGCAAGGCAGGGTAGTTAAACCCCCGGACATCCCGCAGGCCGCGTCTGTAGCAAAAGTTGGTGTTTGGAAAATTACCCTTTTTGGTTATTTTCCCGAGGAGGGGAAGAGAGACGAAAACCGAAAACACATGCCGAGTATATATCACACCCAAGCATGTCAACCAAACGAATCAGCCGACGCTACTGAGTTAAGGCGTGGTAACTCAGTACAACAGCATCCGAACTATAAGTAGTACTTTATCTAAAACAATGCAAGGGGGGATACGCGCAGCTTGATAAAATATCATTGTTGCATTGTTACAAGTACCAAAGTAGCAACTACTCGTGTTGTATGACAGCACTATACTCGTACTGGTGCGCACTTCCACTATCAATACCAATGATAGGCCAACCCGGTAGATTAGACCGCCTTCAATCGATTGGTGCCTACTAGCTATCGGCTTCTGCTGTACCAGTACCACCGTCCGTGGTATCGGTTATACCTGGTAGTTTTAAACCCCCGGGGGATTCATGTACCGCGTCTGAGAGAACAGTGGTGTGCATGGGTATATCATAGATCGTCCGCTTCTGAGAATGTGGATGTTCGTGAGTTCGGTTCCGAGCATCAGCACTTTCCATGTGTGAAAAAGGAAGCAAATTGCAGCCAGCTTCTTATCCCAGCTTAGTCCGTGGCGTAAGGGGGGGTGGGGGGGGTACTCGATATTGATGCATGGCCGCAGTCGTAGGGGGGGGGGGAGGGGACGTACTCTTTTGCTGCTTGCCTCAAGTCATTTATTTGACCATTGACTACGCATCCCTTTCGAGACGGAGCACCGTGAGGGGGGGCGGACCATATATAGGCGGCTTACCATTGGCTTCCTCACCAGTATTGGCTCACCAGTGTTGGCTTACCAGTACTCGTGTACCAGTATTGACCTACCAGTATGGCTTAACAAAAAACAAACGCGATATTTACTCCACCATCTCCACGTGTCCATGCGAGAAGAGGGGGTGGGGGGCTCATGTCATGCATGGCCGTAGTCGTACGACCATAGACCCTCGCATCCCTACCACCAATGCCATCGACATTATTATCGAACCCTCTCTAAAAACTAAAAACCGTGAACCCCGCTAGAATGTGGTAGGTGCAGTAAGTAGTATACCAGGTATAATGTATGTTAAGAATCCTACTGCAACTGTGTTAGGCTCTGTGGGGGGAGTCATGCATGCGACCCCGAAACCCGTTTCACTGCATGCAGCGGACTGCGGACAGAACCAATAACTTTCTATTCTCCCGCCCCCCCCACCTCATAAAGACCTTGCATGACATGGGTACACCCTCCACACACACACCCCGCGCCCGCGAAGCCCTGCGGCCGACGCGTGTGGCCGTGCTACCGGCATCGTAGGGTGGGGTGGAGTATGATACGACACCAGAAACCGATGCACCCGCCAGCAATCCTTACGATAAGTCGGAGATGCTGCTGCGTAATGTATTAGTTGCTGCAGTGCTGCTACCTATATTTTGAGTACGTACTGCTTCACGTAGCGTTGCTGCTGCTGTGCTACCGTGTAATGACAAGTGTGTAACACACCCCATCTTGTCCACCACACCCCCACAGTATTACCACCCGCGGGTGGCCAACATTCTAGTAAAACCCTAAACGACCACTCAAGTTATCACCCGGGGTAGGGCGAACACCACACCCCCTACCGTAATGCCTCAATATCAGCAGACGGGTCGATTCCTGTGAGTATTAAAGTCTATCGCCCCCGCTGTGGTTTGATGCGCAAATAATCCCATCCCAGACCAGTTTTCCACTCAACTCATGCATGCATGTGGTGATGTGGCCTCATTGAACAATCTGGCTCTACGAATACCGAAGGTCGCGGTGTCACAGAACGCGTTCAAAAACAGCAGTCGCCGCTCCGCAAATTTTCCGTCCTTTTGGACGCTTAACCCTTATAGGACTGGAGTCCCGTTTTGGGGACAAATTACTTAGAATTAGAGTGGTTTGTCCCCAAAACAGGACTGAAGTTCGAAAAGGGTTAAAGAAGACAGCAGTCAACTATAAGTTGTCGCTATTACGGGGGACCATAGTAAATGCGTCTACTAATACTACACACTAACCCCCCACAGTGTACCACCCCGGGTGATAGTATTCCAACACCCAAAATATTATCAAGGGGGGGAGTGTTATACACTGCTGTCACACTGTCACATTCACGGTTCGCTCGTGTATGATACCTGGTATCATGCGACATCCGCTTCATTTTTTATTTTTTCATTTTTACTTTTCCATCCCATTTATTATCTTCGCACTTCCGTCTTTCTTCCTCCCTATTAATAGTCGTAACTCAGATCCGGGGTCACAAAGTAGGCTCCTCTCCCTCCTCCCCCACTACGGTTCATGCCTTGATTTTTATCGCGCAGAGGGTTCAGGGTTCAGCCTTCCCAACGCTCGTCGATTATCATCGAATTTTGCTAACTCGCTCTCGCGCTTTCTGCTAGTCAAGATATTTTTTGCGAGAAAAAGTCCCTATGAGCATGCACTCGGCGGGGCTCGAACTCGCGACCTTGACGCTATCAGGCTTCGTGGTTACCTGCTAGCCCACCGGGGCGACCGGGGAGGATCGCCAACCACAAGCAGCAGCAAGGACTTGAGCAGCACGAACCCGAGCACCAGGCGCGGGACTACAGCAGCAGTAGAATACGTGTAACGTGTAGTCTGAGTAGTCTGCACCTGGTACATATATGCATCGTTACACTACGTACGGGCATTGCTTAAGTGCCCCATGTGTGCGGATATATTCCAGTACAGCAGCAGTACTGGTATACGAGGTACGCAGCGAGTTCGTTACGTACAGAAAAACTGTCAAGAGATTGCCTGCCCCCCTCGATGAGAGTTACGGGTGAGTGCCTGCAGAATGAGGTTGGTCGTCTTATCAACACCATTATGTTGACGCTCTTCGGGTACTACGATGGATATTAATAGCACCCAGGGTAGTGACCAATCATTGGCGAGGTCTTGCCCTGCTGGCTGTATGTGTGCGTACTTGTACACGATACGAGGTTTTCTCAACAACCGGGGAGACAAGAGTAACGTAAGAGTACAAGCGCCGAGCGATCTGTCTACGATGCTTGTATGCAAAGAATACGATTATGGAAATTTCGACGCGATCCTTCCAATAGCGGCATTTCGGTTGCGTGTGCTCCCGCGCCCCGTGCTCCCCCCCTCATTTCGGAGCAACTGCTGGCTGTCCTCGTACGTATACATACTCGTAGGCTCGGAAATCCATTCAAGGGGGTGGGTGCTGGGTGTTATACGGGCGGTACCCGTATATATCTGGTTGCTCGCACTCGCACCTCGTACTGGTGCGTAGTACGCAGAGGAGTGTACGTAAAACTCATGAGATAAAATAGTTTTCGGTTTTCGTTCATGTTCTTTATTCATGAGGCGAGAGAGGCAAGTGTTGATATGATAGCGACAGAACAATCTGACATCCTGACATCTTTATCATCATCTGCTGACTCTCTGGGGAGCGAAACACGGAAAACTCGGGGAACGACGACAAAGACCGAAGACTTGCGGCGGAATCGCGAGACGCCATGAGACACGCCAATAGCGCGCTCAAGGAAAGAAAGGTCCCCTATTCCCACCCCCAACACCATACCGAGATTCCGGCACATAGAGCACGGGCACCCAATGTACTACCACGAACAATCGTGCTGCTGCTGCTATTGGTTTGTCTACGTGCGGCACACAGGGTTAAGCAAGATGTGTTTCCCGATCTGTTGTCTAGACTTCTGTTCGTACGTACAAGCACAACAGCAGTGCGATAAGTGATTAGATACTGCAGCTGCTCGATCATGCCTCATGCCAGATGTCTCATTTTGTTTTGCATGAACAACACAGCGGCAACACATCAGCAGCAGCGCAGTACGCAGTACAGCAAAGGTATAATATGACATGAGTACCACACGCGTATATACTCGTGTGTGTGTGTGTGTGTTCTTCACATTAAACCTTCCTTTCTACCCGTCGATGCGGGTTATGTACTCGAGGTAACTCGTCGCAAGCTCTGCTATGATACCTGGTACCTGGTACTTTTCAGGCTTTGCAGAAAAACAAACCAATGCCCCGCCGCCCTCTGCCGTCCTCCCTCCCGCCCGCCCAAGAATTCAAACCGATCGGAGATGCAAACAACTAACGCTACTGCTAGTGCTGCTGCTGCTTGCCGCAGATGTTCCAACTATATCCTGAATCTGCGAAGGACCATGGGGCTAAAAGACCCCCAATAACATACCAGTAACTTCTAGTGAACTGCTGTGGATCCTCAGGACAAACCACACACAAGCACAACACAAAACACACCAACCAGAGATCACAACTCGCACACGACATAAAAAACACCAATCGACCAACAGGCTATAATATCGTTCGTGTATATAAAAAAGGTTACTTGCGATAAAATAAACAGCGATGCGACAACTATCACTTCGAAATAACGTGAAATCGCGCCAAAAATACGTTAGAAAAAATAAAATATTTTGAAATCCAGGAGGACTCTCTCGTAGACAAGAGAAACAGCGGAGAGTGTGAGAGAGAGAAAAGGCCCGCGCTGGCGAGAGAACACAAGGATTGCGTTCTCTAGCTTTGCGCTCGAGGCATGCCATAGGCAACCCATGCCCTCCACCGAGGTTGCGGACGGGGGGGGAAAGGGGGGGGGGGGGGGGCACCGCTCTCGTCTCATGCATTGCGCACGAAGCATTGCCGTTAGGCATACGGCTTCACCCTGATTTCCAGATGAATCGAAAGAATCAGCCTGAGGCCTTGGGTGGGTCGGGATCATTCGAATCCCAGAAGGACCTATCTCTACGTTCTCTTCCTCTTTGCGCAAACAGAAAAAAAGCATCCAAACCCAAGTATCCCTGGCAAGGGAACAGCGACCTGCCCACATGCGTGGCCCTCGCACCTGAGCAAGCGTGTGAAGCATGTTGTATGCCTCGTAAAGAGTCTCCCGCTGGGCGTGCTTGTCCATGCTGTTGCTCCCTCCGCCCACATCGCCTCCCCGGAGCTCAGCCGCTGCCAAAAACCCCTTCGCTCCTAACGGCAGCTTCCCAGGCCGTCCGACAGTTGCCGAGACGGACGCCTGCGATGCCTTGCAAGTCACCAGCGAGAGAGCCGTCGCCACCAACGCCCGCAGTCCGATTCTGCATCGCGGTCGGCGCTTGCTGGAGAGCAGGGCGCCCGAGGCAGAGGCGGAGCCGCTCGGTCGGCTTCCACCCTCCATCATTTGCGCTGAGATTGCTCCTCCTTGCGTGCTCAAGCAAACACGCCAAGGGTGGAGACCGATCCTAGGATTTTCTCGGCCTGTCCTCCAGCGCTCCGCGAGTTGCCAGCTCGCCGCGAAGTGCATGCCAATCCGTTGGCTTGCAAGGGGAACGCCTTGCCTCCTTGCCTTCGCGCGTGGGTTGTGGCTTTGGTTTGCTGGGCCGGCCCTGCAAAATTCGCTTCCCGACATGTCGCTTTGAAGAAAAATTGAGGGCCGCATCCGTCAAAATGAAGGGCTCCTATTGGTCAATGAAGAAAAAGATATCCAGCTTGTGTGAATTGATCAAAAATGTGTATTTTTCAGGTATTTTGGTGTTTTTTGGTCCTATATTTCGGTTTTCTCCGATTTTCGGGGCTTCGACCAAAAAGATGCAGCCATTTTCGTTTTTCGCAAACTCGGGCGTTTGCTGTGAAAAACAAAATGTCAAACGGCGACGATATTCATTATTGATTCCCAGGTTTAGACCTGCGTCGGTTGCTGCTCACTTCCTATACCAACAGATGTCTGTTCTGGCTCGTAATGCGATGATGATGTAGTCGTAAAGTATGGCGTGGCGGCGATGCCGTGATGCATCATCAAGCTGGTGATGCTGCATACCAGTACGTGATACGTACACAGATCACGAAATAAAGAAAGAAATCGAAAATCGAATTGAAAAACAAAATCTGAATTTGTCGGTTCTGGCGGTTTTACACACGAGAGCGTACACGTGTAATGCATCCTGACCTACACGTGCATTTGCAGTCTACTGCTTGCTGCAGCAGCTGTAAAGAAGCTTGGGTAGTGTACCGTAGAGTGTGTAGCCAATCATGGCCGGTACAGCCATGGTGCCTTCCGGCTAATGAGCACTGCTGCTGTACTCGTAAGTGCTTTCTGTATCGGATTTTCGGATTCTAACAAGTGACAAAGAGCACCCTCGGTATGCCGTTTTATGGATAAATTCCAAATACCATGGAGAATGTACGAGTGTCAAGGTTTCTTCCGCTGACGTACACACGCTCAATAAATGAGTGAGTCGCCAAGACCAACTGATGACATGGACGGACAGACGAAAGAACATAAGATTATACCCTTGAAGAGTACTTATCTTGGCAGAGAGAAGTGGCAGTGATTATTATGCCCTGATGGCTTTCAGCAACCGGAGTACGACCACCCACGATGAATTTTGCGCGAGGTCTTGTTGGTAAACAGTGTGATTATTGCCAGAGACAAATAATCGTCCCAAGCCGCCGAATGAAGTGAGAAGCCGTGTGCTGGTGCATATATACGAGTACTGCTACTGCTGTAGTGGGAAGAATTGGGGGGGGTGGGGGGGCTGGAAAGGGGGGGGTCCGATAGGCGGGCGGGGGGCATCACAATTGGTCAATCCTATGCGGGGGGAAGGTACTTTCATTATCATGCATGGCGTACGTAGTCGTATGACCATAGCATAGACCCTCGCATTCCTACAATACCAAGCTCGGAGCGACATGAGGCTTTCGTCGAGTCGCATGAAGGGGGGGGCAGACGAGAATGAAGGATCCTTTACTTGGCCTCGTAGCTTGTTTAGCCATTTTACTTGACAGTTCATTCATCTCGCGTGAGTTTTTACGCTTTCGAGGACTTTCCGGACAACGACACGCTGTGGTCGCAGCTATATTATTATTCACAGGCAGCCAGCAGGTACACACCTGGTACCCCGGTATATGATGTAATAATGATGAGTGTCTTGATTCTCCCTTACTACCCCCCGGTATGATATTACTTTCAATTCATGCACCAGGTGCGTGCATACTACAACTCACAGCTGACGTATTTATAATAATTTTATTTAATACCTGGTACGTGCATATACCAGGTACATGACGGACCTTGGAGTCTATCGCGAGTTTATCGCGCAGAGAATCAATTCAGCATTCCGACTGCTCGTCGAGTTTCGTCGAATAGTGTTTTCGGCGCCCGACGAAGAGAAGGTCGTGGTTTCATCGGGATTCCAATTTCGTCTTACCGAACATTCCAATGACCATAATATCAGCAACAACAACAGCTACTTCATGAACTGCCGAAATGTTCCGTCAGATTCCACGTAACAATCCGTTCCCGAAACGGTGATCATTAAACGTTATGCTCGGAACTTCCCCAAAATACGTACTCCTATCACGGGTAGATACGAAACATGAGTGTACTACAGTACGTAGTACGTACTCTTCTCTCAAAAATGGCTTCTCCCCCGGGGGGGGGATACTTTGGTTGGTTAACTTTCCAGCTCAACTCGAAGGAGGTTTTACCACCATTAGTACTCTGAACAAGCCGTGGTCACAAGTAGGCGTGTCTTTTCCCTTCTGCCCCCCGGAAACGATGGCATATATATCTTAATTTCTCTCGCGATAAGAGTACAGCATTCCCACTGATCGTCCATAATAATTACCATTCATTGAAGTTATCCCAACGCGCGCGCTCTCGCACCTTCGGCAACTACGGAAAAAGCCGACTCAGAAAAAAAAAAGCATGTGCACAAAAATCACCGCCTGGGATTCGAACCCCCAGCGCGATCACCATTAATAGCAGGGTGACAGCAGTTTACCGCTATAGACCACAGTCAGCAGTCGCCCACCCCATATTCTTGAAAACCAGCAGCCAGCCATCAAATATAATACCGAGGGGGAAATGACATTCCATGGTATAGGACCAACAGCAAGCAGCAGTATAACTGTATTCGTACAGGACAACTACTCTGTACTCGTATGGTAACACTAAGAAACAGAAATGCTGGTTCGAGCTGGATTTAATTATTTGAAAATGATGCTTCCTATACTACGTAACTTAAGCGGTATACGAGTAGCGGCTCCCGAACTTTGTTATCTTCCGGTAAATCTCAGCCTGTCTTTCTTCGTGCGACTTCGCATGTCCTCGACGGTAGGTAGCTCAATATATGTGCTGTACGGTGGACGTAAGGACGCAGAAGAAATACATACCAACAGGAACGCATGCCGTCGCCGTCTTGAATACCCCCCGCCCCCGTCGCAAGGCCAAACGACTAAGGCAAGCAACCAGTGAGTACGCCCCCCCCCCCCACCTATGGCCCTGCCTACGACTACGGCCATACATGACATGAGCACACGCCCCCCCGCGCCTATGGCCCTGCGACTACGGCCATGCATGACATGAGTACACACACACATCCCGGCCAGCCCCTCGTCGACGTACGCGCGATGCGAGCAGCCATTCTGTCAGGGTAAACAACACCCCAGCTGGTTCCCAGATATGTCGATCAACGGCTGCCCAAGGTATGGAGGTGCGCGCTGCCTGTTGGCAGCGAGCGTTACGACATGGACGCGCGCGAGCGTGCGTTGACACCGACGGCAAGCAAACGCGGGATGGCACATACGGACAAAAAAGCGTCAGGCGGAGAAGTGGGGGGGGGGTCGGGTGTGTATTAAGATATGGCATGCATGGTGAACGGACTGCACCCAGAGGGGCACGATAGAAGCGGGGGCAAGGAACGGCGAAACAAGCGGGGCGAAAAACACAGGCGGAAGCACCGAGCGAAAAAATGGAGCAAAGCCGAGACAGCAGATAGAAAACACTCTTGAGATGCTTGGAGTATAAGTTATGAAGCACCACTTTCTCCGCATGAAAAAAAACGCCTCGTAATATCGTATATACAGCAAGCCGTAGAAGTGACACAACCGATAGTAGCACTGGTTCTTGTACCTTGGTAGTTTTCTCTAAAGCTGAATACAACACCAACGACGCAGGATCTTATGGCCCCGATCAGCGCAGTGCTATATGCAAGTCGTGACAATGTGGCTACAGCATAGCTAGAACATAAGCAAAGACCACCGAAAATCATCAAGGTCAATTGCACCTTTCCGACGGTCGCTCTCGAGTGCCTTCGACGATCACGAACACCAAATTTTGGTGTTTCAGCACACGTAGCGACGCTGCCAGCTCCCTCAAGCTGGCGGCCTCCTCTTCCTGCCCGCCTGCGGTCACCGCTTCCGCTGCCGTCGCTGCTGCCACCGCTGCACCCTCCGTCCCTTCTCCCTCGACTCGGCCTCGCCATACCCTTCTAACGTTGGGCGTCGGCAATCGATTGTCGGAAAGGTCTAAAAGGCCGGGTAACCTCGGGCGGAGACGCGTTCTTCGCCTGACCGACTCGCGCCCGCCTCTTTCCGCGGCGGCGACGCCCCGTCCGACCCCTGCTTCCCTTGCTGCCGCCTCCACCGCGCCCGACGGCGCCTCTGCATGACGAGCGCTTTCGTTGACGCCGTCGCGCCCGCTATCCGAAGAGAAGGATGCGAGTAGGGCGCCCACGACGGCCGACAGCCCTGCGGCCCCCAGACCGCACGCCCGCAGGCTCAACCTGCGCAAGCCTAACGCGCTCGACCCGGCAGCAAGAGCGTCACCGCCGCCGCTACCGCCGCCGCCGCCACGAGGGGCACTGCCGCCCGCGGCTGCCTCTTCTTCTCCACCATCCCCCTCTCTCCTCTTCTGGGCGATGATGCCCCCTTCGGTTGAGGGGCCGCGCCAATCGTCATCGTTGTAGCCGTCGTTCTCACCGCCGTCATCGTTGTTTCGGATTAGGCACGTCACGGCAGCGGCCGCCGCCGCAGCACCGTTCGCCCCGGACAGGTCGCAGCCGGCGAGGTCTAGGTACTGCAAGGACGCGCATGCCGACGCCGCCTCGCACAGGCTCTCAGCGTCTCGCGGACCCAGCACGCGAAAGAACCGGCCGCCGACACTGCCACCGCTACTGCCGTTACCGCCGCCGCCGCTGGCACAAGCAGAGCCGGCGGGAGCAACGTCTGCCGGGATCAGCGGGCTTCGGAGGCCCGAGAGCAGGAGGTGCGTGGTCTTGCACAGGGGGGACATAATACCGTCCCTCAGGAGCAACAAGAACGCCTCCATCGACTGACGTGAATGCACCGCGGACACCATGCCGCCCTCCCCCGCTTCCCCTTCCAGCCCTCCACCTCCACTGGTCGCGCGGCAGCAGTGGCTGAGCATCAAGAAGCCTATCGAGCCGGTTAAATTCAGACATTTCACGCCGGGAGCGTCGGCAGGGAGGACTGCCGCCGCGAGGAGTTCGTACAGCGGAATTGGCGTCGACGGCGCGGGCGGCGGCGTCCGCGGCGACGTTTGGGACGCAAACTGAGATTCATTACGAGTAGGCGACCCATGCGGCGTTTCGGATAAGCCGTCCGCAGTCTCTGCCCCGCCCACCTCCACCCCCACCCTAGTACCCACCTCCACAACTACGGCCGACGCCATGAAAACGCCATTTTCGGAGGTAGTTGCCCCAGCTGCGAGGCCGGCGGCGAGGGCGGAGCGGCTGCCGAAGCTTCGTGGCAACACCGAGGCGAAAGACAGGTCGAGCTCCCGCGGCGGGTCAGAGGAGAGCGGCTCCAACAGCCGCCGCCACGATGCGCTGAAAAAACGGTTGTTTCCGACAAGAAGCGTCGCGACTTGAACGCGTTCATCGCCGTAGCCGTCACCGCCACCGTAGCCGCCGCCGCCGCCGGAGTCGGATCCTCCGTAGCCATTGGCAGCCGTCCTACGGGCGACTCTAGCTCTGAGACCCTCGCCAAGCGCGGACGCGAGAAGATTGGACACGTGCGTCCTGTACAGGCGACCTGACGGCCCGTCTGGAAGCTGGCTGCAACCTGGTCGTTGCGTTAGGGTCGGTCGGTCGGTGGGTCGGTTTATCGCGAGGGAAGCAAAGGCTCGGGCACAAAAACAAAAATGTGGTGCTAAACAAAAAACGGTTCCAAAAGAAGCGGTTGTGCGTGACCGGGTAGGCATCTCGCCGCGTAACAAAATATATAAAACACAAACCGATCGGGGACGAAAGGGGTTATTTCTTCGTCGTCTCGATTATGTATTTCAATGCTCTGTACCAATACAGCTGCCCGGGTTTGAAGCGCCTGCGCTCTTCCTACTCTCAGTGAAGAGGCCTACTATGTACATGCAAGCTATAAGCTGTACGGAAGGGTCATTGGGTAAGTTCTTTGTTTCGCCCCGCGGGCGTCTCGGAACGTCGAATCGTTAATTTTCTATGCCTACTACGTGTTTTTCACTCGGACCTGCCGCGCGTGGCGACAGAGCCACCACGACGTCTCAACAATAAAAACAGAAGAGGGAGACAACACAAACACTACTGCTGCTGTGGTTGCATCTCGGGGGCTATTCTTCAACAAGCCGACAGCCAGAGCGGCCAAGCAGTGTGACGAGCTTCCCTCCGCTTCAAGGTAATTCCACAAGAGGCGCACCAAACAAATAATATCCAGAAGAGGTAGGCTTTGCGTTTGCGGTAGCGAACAACCAGTAATTCTCCGTCACCAGGTAACCACATGCCACGCCGCCACTGCTGTAAACTATCGAGCGAAGGTTAACCCGCCTGAAACATCGAGCAGTTCGAGCACCGGGGCCCGAGCGATCATCTCCCGCAGGGCGGCTGTGCCCCTCTGCGCAGCCTCCATCCAACTCTCAGGCCCTTGTCCTTGGCCAATCACTCCAACGCGCGTCAAAGGGTTATCCCTCAGCACTAGCTCACGTAGGCACAGCGACTCAGAGGCTCGTGACAAAGGGGACGCAAGCGCGATGCTACCAACTGCGGAATCTGCATCAACGCCCTCGTATCCGCGGTAACCGCCGGCTGACGAGTGGCCGTCAGAAATTGTCGAAAACCCGGCCAAATCGGCAGCGGTTAGGCCGCATCTCGACAGATCCAGGCGCAAAAGGAAGGGGAACAAGCCTTTCGGGTTATCACCACTGCCGTTCCCGCCGCTGCCGCCGCCGCCACCGCCGCAAAGCGCCCCGATCGAACCCGCCCCGATCCCCGGGTTTCCACTCAGAACAAGCGTGCCGAAAAGCATCGGAGACGGCCCAACCGCGGGGTCGCGGACGGCGCGCCCTTGGGAGAGCGCGTGAAGAAGGACTCGAAACTCCCGGTCGGTGAGGCGGCAAGCGTCTAAGTCAAGCACGCTTCGTTCTCGACGGCGATGGCCAGCGGTAGAAGAGCCGCGGTGGCCGTCGTCGCTGCCCTCACCCTCGGTTTGACGCGCGACGGTGGTCTCAGAAACTGACGCTCTATCGTTGACGGCGGCGGCGGCGGCGGCGTTGTTCACGGCGACGTCGGATCCGCGGTCGGCCAGGAGAAGGCGGGCGCACGCCAGTGGGTTAGGCTTCTCCTGTAAAGTGGAGCACTGCCGTGAACAATAAACAAAAACACGATACACAGGCGACCGAGCGACGGAGCATGCGTGTGTAACATGAAGGGGGTGCGAGAGAGAGACAGAGAGATACGAGGCTTGTAGAAGTGTCGCCAAAACGACGCAAAATAATAAAATAAAATAAAATAAAGAGTCGGAGTTTACGGAGTAGATGGTTGCACGTATGATACCAGGGTTTCTTCTTTTTTACCTTCCAAGCCACCGCCTTCAGAAAAATAAATAAGAGCCTAATCGACTGCGTGTGTTGGTTACGCCTCTTTTCCGCCGACGGCGCACCGCCTTCAGGGAATGCGCACAAGGGCTAAGCATCACCACCAGAAGGGAGGGGATGCGCGCAAGGGCCAAGCATCGCCACCAGAGGGGAGGGGAGGAGATCACCTATGTTCAATAGCGTAATACCTGACACTCGCGCTCCGAGGCGTGTAAAACAAAAAATGGAAACCTTGCCCATTGTAACAGGCAGGCAACGTTCGCTCAGTGTGCACTGGACGCCTTCCTTTCAGCGCGCAGTTCCTCCTGCGCCACCCAACGAAACGCATTCCCTCTCTCACCGTCTGCTTGTACGAGGCCAACAGCGCGGCTCCGCGGTCCTCTCCCCCCGTCGTCGCCGCCGCCGCCGCCGCCACCGAGAGCGACGACGAAGTTGCCGCAGCCTCACGCGCTGCAGCCACTATCGCCCTCAAGGCAGCAAACGAGCCCCCCTCGCCTTGCGGCAACCGTCCTCCCGCCCTCGAAGCAATACCGGCGGTAGCTGTATCGGAGACCTCAGACGCCGCAGCCCGGCTTTCGGCAAGAGACGCGGGCGTTTCCCGTTGCCCCCTAGAGGCGGCCGTTACATCCGAGCGCGAGGCGCTACTCTTCTGGCCCTTGTTAAAAGCGTTGCCGCCACCACGACCGCCAACCAACGCGGGAGCGAGCAACAAAGCCCTCTGCCGCCTCCGCCGCTGTGCAAACCCGGCCGAGGGTAGGGGGCCAACTCGGACACCGACCTCCTCGCCGGTGGACCCGACCACGGCACCGCCGCCCGGGCGCAACGGAGTGCTCGCGCTCGCGGAGTTTCCCGGTTCGCTTTCCTCCTGTGACTGCTGCTGCTGCTGCTGTCCGGGGGCGTTGATGCCTTCCGAGGGCGGATTGAGGTCTTTCCCACGGGTTGCTTCACTTGGCGCTCGGTCACCGTGCCCAGACTTCGGGTCACGCTCGCGGTGGGCACCTCGATCCCAGCGTGCGCGGAGGCGTTCGATGACCTCTCGAACGCGGTCGAGGCTCTCATCCTCGAGGTCGCAGCCCCCCTCGTCGCTTGACAGGCCAGTCGAAACCCGGTGGCACAGCGTCTCCAACCTCGAAACATCACGCCCGCGTCCTTCCGCTTCGTCGCCGATCAGTTCCAGGATTTCGACGAGCTTCGCGAGAGGGTCTAAGGCGCCCGCGGGGTCATCTATGTTGAGAAACGCCTCCGTTGATGCTTCGAGGGTTTCCGTTGCGGCGTCAAGCCGAGCGCGCGGTGGCTCCGCCGCGTCCTGTGGGTGACTGGGGGCAGGAGGCGAGGAAGAGGGAGGGGGGGGGCACAACGCCAGACACTCGCCGAGAAGGAAAAGTGAGGACGCGTAAAGCCCTCCCAGGTCCGAAAATCCTTCTCTGTCTAGCACGGCGGTACTCCAAGACCCCTTCCCCGCACTCTCCATCGCCGATCCGCTTCGTCGTACCTTTCCTGCTTCTCCTCCTGCTCCTGAGCATGCCAGCACCGCCGCCGTAAGCGGCCCTCGACGATCGACACCGCGATCTACAGACGGCTCCTTCTCCGGGCTCAGCTTCACGAAAAGCTCCCAAAACCTCTCGCCGACGGCCGATAGGTGCCGGACGGCGTCGCCGTGCTCCTCCCTCTCTACCAAGGCCATCCCGACGTTGTACTCCGCCCTCAAGAGGGCCCCACAGGCCGCAGCTGCTGCCGCTTCTGTCCCCGCCGGGGAGAAAGCTGACGATTTTTCGTTGGAGACCCCTGGAAACCCGCGCAGGCGTTCGTCGTCGTCGCCCTCGCAGCTGCTGTCTGCTGCGAGGTCGACGCACAGCTCTCGGGACTCTCGGTAGTAGCTCAGGGCCGTTTCCAGAGCTTCGTCTGCCAAGAAGCGGACCCCCTACACGGTAGGGAGCGGGAAGGGTGGGCGAAGGGGGGGGGGAGCGGGAAAGTGGGACTCTAAGCCTAAGCCCTACCCACTGCAAAAAAAATGGTCCTAGTGTAATCGCAAAGGTTTCGTCTCCCCCAACACGTGGTTGCAGCTCTGAATAGGTTAACGCGCGGCATGTGTGTTCGGCGCACCATTCAAGGATAGAGAAGGGAAGAGGAAAGCATGCAAACATGACTCAACTCACTCATTCGCTCGCTCGCTCTGGCAGGCAAGTAAAACGGCCCTAAAGGTTTGAACGGCGGCGTCACCATTTTCATCGGCTGAAACAACGCCCCTGCAACCCTGAATTGCGACGCGCATGGCCTTCGATACCCCCTGAGAGATGGGGGGGGGGGGGGTACTCGACCATAGACCCTCGCATCCCTACAATGCCGGGACGGAGCAAAGGAGGGGGTAAGCACGGCTGGTGGGATAGACAGACGTTAAAGCTAGACCGCCCTCTGTTGCTGGCCTTGGCCACTTTTCTACTCCCACAATGTGTCCCTTCGCAAAACGCGTGGGCACTCGGAACTCGAAGTGGGTGCCGATGGCCAACGACAAACAAAACAAACAAGCCGAAAGATGAAAAAAAAGACACGGCAAGAAACCGTTTCGCACGCCAACTTGCGTGGAAACCCCGCCGTCCCCTGGTCTGTCGAATACTGCACCTACGTACCTGTTCGTCGCAGAGGATGTAACGGTTGTACCACAGGTTTCCTAGCTCCAGGACCACGTCCTGCTCTTCGACGGGACAAGGGGACGGCCCCACGGGACCCACGAGCTCGCGCGCCTCCATCAGATGCACCCTCGACTTTATTGGGGACGAAAGCGAGGGGGAGGGGGACGGAAAACGGGCGGAGGGGGGTGGTGTACTCAGTATCATGCATGGCCGTAGTTGTATGACCATAAACCCTCGCATCCCTACAATGCCGGGACGGGACTTGTGCTTGGGTTCCGCCTGTCCTTTGTGGAGATACCTTTGCGCTGGCAACGTGGGCGGCTCGAGGAAGAGGGGAGGACCAAACTAGACACCCAGAAAAGACCGAGAGTAGAAGGGAAACGATAGCACTAGGCGGAAGCGCCTTGCATCTCTGGACGGTACCGCGGCGGAGGTGGTAAAGCTGTACGCTAAAAACACGTAGGGAGGAAGGGGGAAGGGGACGGGGGGGGGGGGGGAGGGAAACATGTCTGCTAAGCGCAGGCATGTTTGCACAGCACATTCCTGCCCGGTACACGCGAAAAATACGGCAGCCTCCGAATAAGAACTACAATCGACTCCCTCCCCCACTCCACCCCACCCCACCCCACCCCGGTCATCCGCACACCATTGGGACCGCCACCATACCTCGATAAACCCGCTCCTGCCGAGTCTTCCGAGGCAGCACCCGGTGTTCCGGAGCGCCCGAGCGAGGTCAAGGCTCAAAGCTCGCTCGTCCTCCTCGTCCTCCCCCTCCTCGCCGCCGCCATCCTGCGCATGCCTCCGCGCCGCCGCGAGGTCCTCCCGGTGCCACCGTAACGCCTCCTTGAACATGCCGCGTTCTTCGTACCTCTCCGCTCTCTCGTGCGCCTTGCCCACGGGCCCGTGTCGCCCCCACCCTTCTTCGTACTCGCCGCCCTGATCGAGCGATTAAGGCCGGGGGGGGGGGGGGGGGGGGGGAGGGGGTGCTCATGTCATGCCTTGGCTGTAAAGTCCGTATAGAGCAATAGACCCTCGCAATGCCCTAACAATGGCCGGAACGGAGCACGTCGGGTTTTCAGGCGGCCGGGGGGGGGGCGGGGGCAATTACTGCTTCCCTCAGCCATTTGACCAATGACCACGCATCCCTTACGAGACGGAGCAGCACCGTTCCTACTCCCACTGCAGTAAAGACACCTCTCCAATATTTGCGCGCTCATCACGTTTTTTTTTCCTACGAGTACGTTACAGGACTGTTTAGACCTTGGTCCAGCTTCGAAAAACAAAATCGAAATATACCAGTACTTGACTTTTAAACCCAGAACACTATTCCTAACCCCGAACACCTGGAAAGTTTCTCGGAATGGACATGGAATGAGGACTAAGCGTCGAGTATCAACCGTTTCGTCGAAGCTGGGCCAAGTCGTAAACACTGCTGGAAGCGGAGGGGGGGGGGGGGGGGGGGGGGGGGAGGGGTAGCGTCCCCGGTCTGAGTGCCGGTATATCGCAGCGTTTTTACTATAGTTGATGTAAACCCCCCTCCGAGGGGGGGGGGGGGGGGGGTAGCCGGCCTTGAGCACGGAGACGTCCCCAGCAGCTTTAGGGATGGCGGCTGGAAGAGATGTAGGTTTGGACTATTGAAGGGGCTATTGGTTGTAAGTTTTGTTGGGATGTGCGTCCCTGGCCTGGCTGTATAGCAGACATTCGATCAGAGTGGATGGCGTTCCTGCTTGTTCGGGGGGGGGAGAGGGGTTACCGGCTCGGCTCCGAGCACGGAGAGTCCCCGGAAGATTTTGGGTTGGCGGCTGGAAGAAGAGTGGTAGGTTTGGGCTGTTCAACGGGGATATTAGTAGAGGTGGTTACTTGATCGATTGGTCGATTGATTGATTGATCGGTTGACTGATTGATTGATTGGTTGATTGATTGATTGATTGATTGATCGACTGGTTGGTTGGTTGATTGATTGATTGATTGATTGATTAATTGACTGACTGGCTGACTGAATGATCGATTGGGTGATTGACAATTCATTGATTGATTATTTGATTGGTTTATTCATTGATTCATGGATAGATTGGTTCATTGATTGATACATTGTCTGATAAATGGTAGAGGCTGACACTCAGTGTTCAGATCGCAGCACGATGACGCCGGTCGCGAGCCACGGGAGGCCGGTGGCTCAGCAGCTCACAGCAGAAACGCGCACGCCCACTATTACTAGTAAACCTAACCCGCATCTACATCTCCGACCCCCTGTGTGTGCCTCTCTTTACTTAGTCCACTTGTCTGCTGACATCTACCTACTTCGCGCTAGCACAATATATATATACATATACGATTGAGCAATGAAAAAATCAGGCAAAACCGAAAAAACAATTGCCGAGACATACCAAGACAACCGACTGCTCATCTGACAGCAGCAGCGGGTTCTGTTGAGACCCCCCCCAACCGCTTGCGTGTGCCCTCTACCTGTCGGCAAGTTTCCTCAAGCCGATTCGCAAGGATGCACACAAAAAAAAAGCGAGGACACACGTGCGCAAAACTAGTTCAAATAACGAAAAAAAAAACGCACAGCGACAGCGACAATTAAGAAAAACACACAGGTAAGCGCTCACCATTGACGAGCCATCTCCATCGGCGTCCCCGTCGCCGCTGCCTGCGTCCCCTTCCCCCGTACCGTTACGGTCTTCCTCCGTCCTCGTCCTTTTGCGCCACTCCTCTTCCGCCGTCTTCCCGGTAACCGAGGTGGAACATAACCCCTCCCCTGTCGAGGTACCACCGCGGGTAACGCCGGAACTCCTGCCTCCTCCGCCGCCGCTGCGGCCAGCCCCGGCCCCCCGCTCCCGCCCCTCGGCGGCCTTAATCTCCTGTTCCAGCGCGTCTCGGCTGCGGTCGAGCGCGGCCGGGTTCTTGCCCATCCGGCGCTTGATTTCGTTCAGGCTGCTGCTGCTGAAGCCGTCGCCGCCGCCGCCGCCGCCGCCACCGCCGCCACCGCCACTACTATCACCTTTCCCGCTTGCTTCTCCTCCGGCATCAGCTCGATGCGCGTATCGGCCCCAGCCGTTGTCACCACTAACCTCCCTCAATGCTGACGTTGTTGTTGTTGTTGTTGTTGTTGTCCTTGCTGCTATCGTCGGAGAGGGAGGATAAGAAGAAGAGGGAAGCATCGTATCGCTGTGCTGACCGCGACCCCCTCCTCCTCTTCCTCGTTCACTTTTTCCGTCGCCGCCGCCGCCCCCTAGGACGACGCGCCGCTTTTTAGCCTTGTTCCCACCCTCCCCCCCCTCCTCCCCTGACCACATGGTGCTGCCGGTACTCGCGTCCACTTCCTCGCACCCGCGTCCATCACGTCGACGCCGTCCCACCAGCTTATCCGCGCCGTCGACACCCCTCTCAGCCCCTCCCGCCGCAGCAGTAGCAGCAGCCGCTTCTTTTCTGCTCAGCTCGATTGCCGCGGTGAGGCTACTCTTCTGGACGGGTTGCGGAGGGGACGACGAGGCTCCGCAAGTGCACTCCTCGAGGCTTTCCCCGCAGGGGGACCGGAGGCGTAGCTCCGAAAACCCGTCGTCTGTACCCTGCCCCCCACCACCCCGGCCGCGGGGCAAAAGGCGGAACTCCTGCGTCTCCTCTCCGTAGCCCGTGACGCGCACGGCCCGCACCGCTAGCACGAGGGAGGTCCGGACACCCTTAAGGCTGTCCTGCAGGTCCTCTATCCTGCCGTTGAGCCTGTCGAAGTCGGCGGCGCGCTGCGGTGTCGACAAAAAAAGCATCCAACATACGCGTCAGCGACGGGATAGATCAAGGAGAAACGTTCGAATGTTCACTTATATATACATTACGTAGGAAAAATATGTATTGCTCTGGAGGCCGCAAAAAAATTACCGCTACTCGTATATATGTATATAGCAGCTGCTTGCGTGCGGCGTAGTGGGGAAACGTAACTGCAGCCGGATGATGGTTGACGAGCAACGGAAAGAAAATACATATGGCGCTCTCAACAACCGCATGACGGTCGAGAACGAAAGACGGGGCAGGCGGAATAAGGAGTTTTTTTTCATCCCGGGTGAGGCCAAAATGACATTTATACCTGGTATGTTTTATACGTATCCCACACTAAGGCTGACTCTTAAGGTAGACGAAATCGACACAAGGTATTTTCAGCACCTTCGCAGGATTACTTCCCGGGGATGATCAAAACCGCCCCCTGCACTCTCAATGAGATATCTGTCAATCTTCGAGAGAAATGTAGAAGGATTGGCCGATTTTTCAGGCTCGAAATTCCACCGGATGACAAAACTACCCCAGTTTCGTTTGTTGTCCGAAATCGGGTGAATTGTACGAAACAGTCAGCCTTATTCCAAGCTTGTATGTCTAAACAATCTAAGCGTGTAATGTCTGAACAAAAGTGGGCACAGTTGTACGAAAAATCGACCTAACCCTAACCTTACCTTGCCTCCCGTTTTCTTCAGCAGTTCTCGAAGGTTGTCCTGAGACTCCCCAGTCCGCAGGCTCGCCTTCTGCCAGTGCACTCCCGCCGCGTTTGGCGTGCGCAGGGCCTGGGGGGAAGGGGGCAGCGGGGAAGCGAGGGACGCGTTCGCCGTCAATAACACGCCACCGTATAAATAGGAAACCCAGCAGCGCGAAAAGAGCGCTCAGAACCGAACGCCAGCAGAATCGCGGCACCGTTCGGTATACGAGTACACCTGACAGACTTATAGCACCTGAAGGAACATACCGTCGATCTTGTCTACGAGCTTTCAGCGTTTTCGAGACACCCCCCGGCCCCAAATAATGTTGCTCGCCCTCCGCCAGTTCCCGCCCCTTCCCCTCCCTTCTTGCGATCGAAAACCAGCAAAACCTGACACGCCTCGGACAGATAATCGATTCCCACTTCACGATCTATAAGCAGTAGACCTTTCAAGGCAGATCTGTTCCCGATCTTGAATATATGATCGGAGCTGTGCAACCTGCATATTATCTAGCACATATTTCCTGGGTTGGATCTGTACCAGGCAGATGCTGCACAACCTTTCACAACGGCAGGTGAGGAACTAGATCATGATCTATCTGTAGACAGATAGAGCATGATATGTCCAGGGTGTGAAACCTTAACATGTAGTTAGTGCCGGCCTTATACGTACTCACGGAGGCTTTTACCATTTAAAAAAAACACAAAAAAAGCTCTTCATGCTGATTTTTAAGCAGGAGACCTTTCAAGGCAGATCTGTTCCCGATCTTGAATGTATTGTCTAGCTTATGTTGACGGGTTGGAGCCGTACAACCTGCATGATGTAGCGCGTGTTTCCTGGGATGGACCTGTACAAGGCAGATCCTGCAGAACCTGCACAACCTTTCACAACGGCAGGTGAGGCACTAGATCATGATATATCTGTAGACAGATAGATCATGATAAGCCCAGAGCGTGAAACCTTAACGTGCAGTTAGTGCCGACCCTGTACGTACTCACGGAGGCTTTTACCATATTGATTTTTTTTTTAAAAAGCTCTTCATGCCTGTATGAATACTTGTACGAGCCCAAACGCGTACTGCAGCGCGAATGATGCGTCAACTCTTCTATTAATAGCACCCAGAGAGAGAGAGAGAGAGCGATCCACCAAAAATGGATAAGTTTGGTCCGATCAACTGTCCTATGTATACGGCGCGAGTTGACGATGAGGGAAGAAAGGGCTTATGCCTTATTGCGATAAAGTAAAGACACGAACCGTAGCACCAGTCGGGAGGGGGAGGAGAGCCTGTAATATCTGTGATCCCGGATCTGAGCTACGACTATTACCGGGGACCGCAGTCAATAGGAGAGCCTGCTATATAATTATCAAAATTAAAAAACGACAGCTGTGAGATAGAGGATTTCGTCGAACCTCATATTTGCAAGCTGTGTGTGGTACTTCGATCGTATGTTCGTGATTCCGGATCTGACCTACGAAGATTACGGGGGGGGGGCATGGCAAAAAAGGGACCAAATATTGTTATTACTACTGTAGTAAAAATAGGTTACTATACAGTTTTTTGTTTGTACCGTGGGTCCTATTTTCTATGGTCCCCGGTAATGGGAGGGAGAGAGAAAACAAGGGCGAAGATACAAACAATGGGAAGAAACAACAACAAAAATATATATTTGTATACGAGTAAAACGTGCCATGAGCGCGCAGCAGCATTATGAGTATAATTAGGATCATGAGGCGCCCGCGTCGTATCATACGACTCCTCGCACTCCTCGCATCGCCTTTGTATCGTAGTGCAGTAACGGTCCCTCAATAGTGTACGAGTGCCGGTGTATATGCGCCAGCCAACCATGCCAGCACTATAGTGGCAACCGGCACTACTACTCCGCACACTGCCACACTGGGTAGTCCCATCTGTCTGTGCCAAGCGATTTCACAGGCACAATTATATTTGGCACGCTCAATTCTATAGCCTCAGATTGTGTTCTACTCAGTATACGATACGTGTATCCTTAGTGAGGCCAAATAAAACCCGTATGATAGGACGCGCGATCGAAGTATCATATGATATCACACACAGCTTGCAAAGATGAGTTTCGACGAAATCCTCGATCGCACAGCTGTTGTTTTTATTTTTTATCAACATACCTGTGGCTGAATCCTATACGTGTAGCTTCATATTTTGTTGTCCTCAGATACGAGATGTGCATACTGCATGAGGCCACATAAAACCCGTACGCGATCAAGGTATCACGAACAGCTTGCAGATATGTAGGAGTTTCGACAAAATTATCGTCGATCTCACAGCTGTTGTTTTGAATCTTCATAAATATAGTGGTCAGCCGGCCGTACTCAACCGGGACCACTACAGTACGTACTCTGTAGTTCGGAGACCAAATGTGTGCCATCTGCCAAGCAAGCGTGGCCGCCGATGCTGTTGTCGACATAGTTCTTAGGCATCACCTTTCAGGCGTGACACGAGAGGGGTGGCATTGTTTTGCCTTATGAGGGACCATATCTGACTGACTATTACTGATTATTACCGACTATTACCGACTATTTCCGACTATTACTGACTACTTCTGACTATTTCTGACTATTACTGACTTTCACTGACTATTACTGGCTACTAGTATACCCCTCGACTGAGGAACTACCCAAAAAGGCGTACGCCTTATAAGGGATGTGCCTTATCGCTTCAATACAGTCAGTTAGCGTTTTACTATTTAATTCGCGGACAACGTTGGTCAAGGGGGTTAAGCTTTCATCCTATTTCAAAAGGATGTCGAAGAAAAACAAAAATGGTCAATTGTTGTTAAGAGATATAATGGCATGTTTTGAAAGTCTCCAACGCCTGATCGTACAAACAAAATATGTAACCCCTGGTAAAGCTTGGGCCTATAGAGCACTCAATCGTCGTGCGTGTGCGAGCATATGACGATATACAATACGATGTCAAAAAGGCTCACCTTGGGGCGGTCGTAGTCGTGCCTAACCTTCCCGTCTATCAGGCTTATGGTGGCGTCCCTCAATGATGTGTACTGGTGGTGTTGGTATTGGTGTTGGTGTTGGTGTTGGTGTTGGTGTCGGTGGTGGTGGTGGTGGTGATGGTGGCGGTGTTGTCGTTGTATAGGTGTTGGTGTTGGTGGTGGTTTTGTTGTCGTCGTCGTTGTCATCATTGTTCCGTAGTAGGCGCGGTTGAGACGAGGACGGAAGGGGCGTGGGTGAGACGAGGGCGTCGAGCCGGCACTTGTTGGGGCACACGAGCAGCGTAGCGGAACTGACACAACCGAACAAGCCGCGCAGAGAGAGAACAGAAGAAGTACGAACTGCTGTACCGCAGAGGCACAACACCACCGAGAGGCTGTCAGTGTTCGGACAGGCGTTTTACCTGTCTGTACGCAAACCATCCTATGACAACACCGGTAATAATATACCCGGTATATAGCAGAAACGTAGCCCTAGACTACGATACAGGGTTGGGGGTTAGCCGTTCTTATGTAGTCCCCATCTTAGGGCCCGTTTTAACGAAGAAGAAAAAAATCAACTTGGAAAAAAAAATATTCAAATCCGCTTTTCATTGGGTCAACACACGCACCAGCACCAAAGATTAGGATATTGGGGCATAATATTTGGTGCCGGTGCGTGTGTTGACCAATGAAACGCGAATTTGAATTTTATTTTTTCCAAATTGAATTTATTTTATACTCGTTATTCGGGCCCTTGTTGCCCCAAGACTCGTTAAATAGACATCTCGTACAGATCATCTATAGATCATTCCCACTTCATGATCTAGATATTTCACGGCAAACATATTCCTGATATGTATGATCTGTATGATCTGTATGATCTAGCTCATGTTGCCGGGTGGGAGCCATAAAATCTGCATGACATGATCTAGGATATACTTCCCGTGGATCGGATCTGTACTACACATATCCTGTGCAGCATCTCATAACGGCGGGTTAGGATCGAGATGATTTACGATGGATGACCTATCTGTAGATGATCTGTGAGACGCGTGATTTTTTTTCATACGTCTGGTAGACGTTACGATTACAACAGAAGAAGAAGAGCAAAGTAGTGCGGGAAATCGATTAGAACCGGAAAGGTTTAGGTTCCCCCTTTTTAGCACTGCACTGTAAAAAAACAGGTATCCCTCTGTCCCTAAATATAACGACCGTTTTTTAATGAACATGAAATATAAAATATACTTATATTTCGGGACAGAGTGGTATCTATTACGGGATTATGTGGAGGACAGGTTTTGAGGAAAGTTCGTAGAATGGTCGTTGCACATACGCCAGAAGTGTCATCACATCTGAGTATCTTTCCGAGAACCGGGAGAACTCGGCTTAGTATATACTTGGTATACGTAAAGTGTATGACAGGCTTCATTGAGGGTCAGGTTTGTTGATTGGGGAGGTCAAGAGAGTACCGTCATATCCAAGGTATTACAGTGTGGTAGTACCGCACTCGTCAGTTGCGGCTGACTTGTACAATGTCAACACGATACGTGGTTCTCGCGGCATATACGAATAAGAAATAAGAAACACTGGAAAAACTACAATTTAAGTCGAGCAAAATAAGAAACATGATATGAGCAATGCCATCAATGTTGCTGGTGTGGGCACACGAAATAAGACTTTGAGCCTGGAAGCCAAACTGACGTTTCTTAACACCGGGCCCCCACTGTATTTGCCGTCATACATATATATGGAGCTCTTGGCAATATCAAGTCGCCAGTTGCAGCTAGAATAATATATGTTGGGCTTTAGCCAAAATCAGGTACACCTGGTCACTTTGGTGCCAAAAGCAGGTACTACACTAAAACCAAGTACAAATCACACGCTAAGACACTTCTCATTGGCCAGCCTCACATCGTACCTGATTTTGGCATGAAATGGTCATGTACACCTGGATTTGTCTACTTTGTTTAGCTTTCAACTGATTTTGGCGAATTTTGAGTCAATCAGAGGCCATACGTACACTGTCTCCTATACGCCCGACACGAAGACATCACCACACTACGAGTACGTACATACGACCCGCCACAACGACTACAGAACGTATCATACACGCGCATACAGCATAATGGACCTGTTGTAATATACCAGGTATTACGTACTGCTGCTTGGTGACACGGTACGGAAAGCGAGCAGTCCAGTCTCGAATTAACTCGACGTTTTGTTCGTATGCTATCAATGTGGCTACGACTATATACATACGTAGCTGGTATAGAATCACTTACGAGGTTCTTTTTCTTTCGGAAGCTTTCCTCGGCATATGTTGGTACTTCACAGCCACTCTCAGCCTCTAATTGCCGAAGCAGAAGTTACTTGCTTTCCGGAGGTTCTTGGTTTCTGTGTCTTTATTACTAAAGTTGCAATTTCAACTTTTTACAAAACATTTTTTGATACGAGCTGGTTCCAGGAAAAAGCGCAACATTCCGCCTTCGGGCAATAAAACAATGAATTCACTGAAGCTCGAAACACAAAGCATATCCACGTCACCGCATCAACAAGCCGAACACATCGGTGAAGCTGGTTTTGGCGTCCGAGCTGTAGTTCGCGAGATATGGGAATTGTTCGTATTACTTGGAGAGGCGTTGTTGTATAGGGATTTAAGCTGTCAATACTAAAATCCATATGATTATTCTCTCGGCCCTAATTCGGCCAATACGTGGAGTAATCAGACGTTAGACGCATTGATGTGATCGCATCAACAAGGGGAAGACGTCGATGACACTTGTTCTGTTATGCGATCCGTACAAGTGTGTTACAATAAACGCCTGCTAAAGTACTAGAACAATGTATCGAGCTCTTTGGAAACCCTAGGGAGACTATTTACGTTCACGGAAATCACTTTAGCGCCCGGATCCAAGAAGAGTTGGAAAACGAAATTTAGCAGGGTTGTTCTTCATGAGCATACGAAACTTCGTGAGAACGGCCTTTTTTTAGTTTTGTTTTTGTTCGTCTGTGATGTTGGGTCAAAGTTGCCAAAAAATACAAAAAAACGTTAAAGTGCACCTCCTTCGCCAAAAAAACATTTTTTCAAAAAAAGCCATCATCACGTTTTTTCGTAAGATCATGAAGAACAACCATGCCAAATTTCGTTTTCCAACTCGTTTGGGATCCGGGCGCTAAAGTCTGAAGCAGAAACGTTCCTGCTCTCGCTGGAACCAGCTCGTACTTGATTTTTTTTAAACATTTCCGGTTTTGGGTTCGTGCGTGTACCCAGTGAGCACGACAGCGCGTGCGAGCCCGGCACCACCGCGGGTATATGGGAGGGCGCTGGCCAGTAGAGGGGGGGGTCAGAAGGAGCGCGGTCGTTTTTTTCGTGGCTAGGCGTGGCGTGTCCATCGAGACACGAGGGGAGCATGAAGGTCCTCGCTGTTGCTTTCTTCGCGATGTTTTTTCGTGTTGGAAGATAAAAAAATCACCACTGTTACTTTTTGTTTGTTTCTGTCCTGCATTTGCCGTCATACATATGGAGCTCTTGGCATTATCAGGTCGCCAGTTGCAAAACCATTACATGTTCCTCTTTTACGCTTTTCACATTTGGTTCTATTCTTCCTTCCGCGAGCGTAGCGGGCGGCGTTAGCCGCCCGCGCAGGGGAGCCCTTGTACAAGAATACGGAAATACACGTCGTGAGTGTGATCACGAAATCAATGAAAGCATACGACATACAAGGTTCCCCTCCGGGACGTGCCTAGGGGAGTGGCGCAAGGACGAACATGAAAAGCGAACATATATATTTAAATTGACTTCGTTTTTATGAGCGGGACGGAAATGACTTGGTTTCAGTTTGGGTTCCAAATTGACTCGTTTTTTGTGGGTGGTATGCATTGACTTGTTTTTTGTGTGCGGGCAGGAAATGAACGAAATAAACTTGCTTTCAGTGTGGGGGATCGAAATGGACTTGGTTTCAGAAGGGATCGAAATCGACTTGGCTTTTATTACTTCGTTTGCCCCCCGACGATATGCAGCATGAGCTTCAATATTGATCACTCATAAGCATCCTCGAACAGAAGAAAATCAAGGCCACAGCCAAAACGAAAAGGAAACCTATAACATACATGGATGTATGTGAAGTCTCACCCCTTTCTTTATCATATGTAATTGCTGTTGTTGTATTTAGTGTCTCGATCGAAAGTGAGCTATTAATAGTTTTTGTTGGTGGGCCGATAATGACTTGGTTTTAGTGTCGGGATTCAAATTGTTATGTGCTAGTGTGAGGATCGCAATCGACTTGGAGTTCGTGTGGTCAGTCAAAATTTACTTTGTTTTTGTGTCGGGGCATCGAAATGGACTTGATTTCTAGAGTTGGCATCTAAAAAAACTTGATTTTAGAGTCGGGATCGAACATTACTTGATTTCAGTGTTGGGGTCGAAATTAACGTATCGTTTATGGGTGGGGGTGGTTTAGTGTCGGGATCGAAGTCGACTTGGTATTTGTGTGGGGGTCGAAATGTACTTCGTTTTTGGTGAAACACGTACTCGTATATACGTACTACATTCCAAACGAAATAAGGGAGGAAACGAAAAAAACCCACACACAACTGCCGGTACACACAACAAATCAGTTGTATCCCTGCGAGTGCTCGCGGCCAACGAGTACTTGCCAAATCCCCGAAAAAATATCCGGGTACTCATATCAGCTGTTTCTCGTTAGGCTTTCAGCCGGGTGTACATACTGAACGCCGTTTTTTTAGTGTCTACTATGATAATAATTACAGTAGTTAAACTGCCTATCATACGTACAACTATATATATGCATGGGTTTAGTATTCCTTACTACACGACATACAATTACAGAGGGCCCTGAAGATACCCACTCGTGCCCGTTACGTGTGATGACAGAGATTCCCAGAGCACTAATCGTACGTACTGCTGTAGTTGTCCTCGCGAGTACCCGGGCATTTGCTAAAAGAGATAAAGCTCCATAATAAATAGCAGTAAAAAAACAACAGCCTTACCGGCCGTACTTGTATACATACCTGCATGCCAAACAACGAAAGGAAAAAGAGGAAAAGTCCGGGATTTGAACTATACTCGTAGTCGGACCGTACGTACATATTACATGATTATTTTCCAGAAAAAAATATTGTTCGTTTTTGAAGTAAAACCGCCCGAAGACCGGTATGCTCTCATACGTCGGCATGTAGCATGCAGGGTACACGCGTGACACATGGAAGACACATGGAACCCGTCAACAGCAGCAACAAGCAAGAGAGAGAGGTGGTGGTGTGGTTTGGTGATGGATTGCTGGCTCCTATAAAAGCAACGAGTCGAAGCAACAACAAAGTAGTGCACAGCACAGATCTGTTTCCGAGGCGCACAGGCAGTGTTGTACCTCTCTGTCCGGAAGTGCAAGGACAGTTGGTATATGTTTTTAATGAAAAAACGTTGCTTACATTTCGGGACAGCGGAGAGATTCGTACATGAGCATCGATCTGCACGTACCACGAGTTTGGAAGATCGCAGGCTCCGACAAACGCAAATCACCACTACTGTACAGCACGGATTTATGGCACGCGCATGCATGGTGTGATGCCTGCTCTGCTGCTGGGCGGCAGGGTTGTAACATTGAGGTTGTGCTGTGGCATGCTCTCTGCAGTGCTGCTGCTGTGTTCTTGCCTGCTCCCAGCAGTGCTTCCGGCAAGAAACACACAAAAAAACGCATGACGGAAAAAAAAAACAGTCGTGCTCTCTGCATGTTCTGTTGCCTACCTGTGGTATGTCTGGGCTCTTCTGTGTGCTCATCTCGATGAGCTCGTGAAAAGGCCAAAAGCAGAACATTATTATTTGCTGGCACGTACGTACAAAATTAGGCCTCATGCATAAAAGCCGGGAAATCGTCTTATCCAGTCCCGCGGAAAAAAAAACTTCGAGCGCCCGCCACGCGAGCCACAGAGCTAGGATTGAGCCCAAACCTCGACCAATGTGTCCGGCCGGCCTCCCGTGTCGGGCTACTTAGTGTTTCGCCGAAAAGCACTCGCGCGAAGAGAAAAGTTGCGAAAAGTACGAAAATTTCACAAACATAACTATACATACAAGGCTGCCCTTCGGGGAGTGGGGTGTTCCCCGCGGGGTGACGCAAGCTGGCATGTTACAGCGGAAAACCGACCATCGTCATCCAGCGATAACCGTATAAAACGGCTGTTGCTAACGTACGCATTTAAGTTTAGAAGAAAATTGGCGTCATGCCACATGAAAATGAAGCACGTATTTGTCTCACAAATCGCGACGTCACCTTTTTTTCTTGAATTTGTCAAAACTTGTCATTTTCACGGTTTGTGGTATATATCAGGAGTGGCAAAACTGTCATGCTTGGACCCGTTTCGTGGCATTTTCCGTTCGTTAGGTATAACCATCCTTCTCGTATACGTGTAGCAAACGCCAGCAAGAAGACGTATTCGCATCATGTACATCAGGCAGTATACAGCAGTAAGTAGCAGTAGCAGCGAGCAGTGTAGCGAGCAGCAGAAGCAGCACAGGCAGCACTATAATCATATTAATAGTACCTACGTACCTACAGCGAGCACCAGCAAAACTACGACATATATAGATGTTTACGTTAAGCAGTAACCGCAGCACAATATTATTGTTGCTGAATGTAGCGCACAGCAAAGCAGTACAGCTAGCAGGTGAAGTATTACAACTTAAAACTTTACTACTCGTACGGATGATGTCATTGTAAGCATGTACGTCATATAGCGTGTATGTATGTATACTTGGTACGTGCAAACGCGTACGTACACGTGCTTACGTACAACAATATACGTACGTTCCTCACCGCCCGAGGGATAAAAAACGACGTACTTCTTCTGGTATGTTCGTACCGTACATCATATAGAAATACATACCTGGCTTACTATGTTTTCACGCGCAGTCGATCGATCTTCCAGCAGTAGTAACAACAGCACAGTATACAGCAGGAATCACTATTATTAATAATTGCCTTCCTAATACTTGCAGCAGGAAGGAGCAGCAAAACTGTAAATGTTGTAGAGTACATAAAAAACGGGACGTTTAATAAATTTCCGGACAAAATGGTACACAATGATCGCTCGTTTTGTTGCAGGCACCTGGTGGTGCAGCAGCATCGTCATGCTCGCCCGTAACCACCATATGGCTTCACACGCCGTTGATCCAAGTTGGCCAAAAAATAACAGAAACCAGATACCATGAAAACCCGATATCATGTCAAAAGAAAGACTCGAATTTCGCAAAAAAAAAGACGGATCGAAGCAAGAGGGAACGCGAGCAGCGTCTGGCTTGCGAGCACACATGAGTCGCTGTCCGGTGCAAATTTAAAAAAAAAACAAGCAGCAACACACTACTATATTGATTGGCAGTTTATATGTCGCTGCCGTTGTTGCTGTATCTATCATAGACTGGCCCATACATACAGCAGTAGATATGTACGAGGTACGTAACAGAGTAGTATATTTCTGGCCAGAAATGTAAAGATCGTTTGGATGTTGATATTAATATAATACCGATTATTATATTTCCGAACATGTGGTACTTGGAAAATGCGAGCATCGTACGGAAGAGTGCGGAGAGATCGTACCTCGCACGAGTACGTACGTGGTACATTGATCGTTTCGTGCACCCAGACCTGTGGTGCGCCAGCACGCGAGCCCCATGTCCTGTGTAAACCTGTGATACTACACAGCACAGCAGCAAGCAGCAGCATAGGACTACGAATAGTGCTGCGGCTGTTTGTGGCTGCTGTATCACGGCGTGGAACGTACGAAGAGTATACATGATACTCGAACACGTGCTTGCATTTAGAAAATTCCAAGGTGCGAACGAGTAAAGCAGTACGTACGCACGGAAAAGAGTGTTATACGGGGAGATACGCGTACATATCCATGCAGACCTGGCGGCGCAGCAGCGTGTCATGATACACCCATCAGGCCACCCTTCTCCACAAGGCAAGGGCAGGTATGCCCCGACGCTGTCACGCTGGTGGTGTTGCATGCACGCACGTTCGAAGTTTGCTCGATGTGTCGTCCGATCGATTTGCAATTTTGTACATGTATTTATAACTGCCAAAATCAGGTATACCTGATCCATTTGAGCCAAAATCAGGTATATACTAAACCCAAGTAAAAAACGCATGCCACGAACGGTGTTTTTCAGGACTGTTTGGCTGTGAGAAATAATCAAACATATTTTTGAATTTGCGCCTGAACAGCAGAATAATAGCGAATGTGTGTGTCCTCCAAACTCTTGATACAATG
>MEHQ01001318.1:277764-322058 GCA_008828725.1 Saccharina japonica
CCCCCCCCCCCCCCCCTCCACCGCCTGCCCCCTCCCCTGCCCCCTTTGCCTCTGTGCCTATTGTGTTTTCTTTCTGTCAAACGCCTCCACAAAAAACGCACGCGAACAAAAAAAAAACGTGAAAACGCGAAAAAAAAAAAACGTGACAAAAAAAAACGGGCACACACCCCCCCCCCAACAAAAAACAAACAGTCCGAATGCGAGTTTTTGAGCGACGGACGAGTACTGCTCGTCGCTAAGCTAGCGTCTCGACACACGGTGGTTGATCACTTCGTCGAGGACGGCACCCAGGGGCTGCACTACTGCCGACTCGAGCCGCGCCACGACGAGCGCCCGGCCGACGCCTCCGAGTCCTCCAAGTTGGAAACCCTGCACGGGCAGACGAGGGCGCTTGCCACCCGAGTCGTTGAGCCCGTCACGGTGCGTGCACTGGCTTGCTGGTTGGGTTGGTTGATTGGGTGATTTGTTGGTTAGTTGGTTAGTTGATTACAGGATTGGTTCGTTGATCGGGTGATTGGGTGATCGGAAGGGCTGGGCACTGGCTGACTCAGCCAGTAGCGATGATACTGTCGTCAAAATCAATCAGTATTCTGGATTGCAGCAGTATACTGTCTTGTCTCTTGACTATCTTCTCTCCATCCGAAACGCATTTGGTGGGTTTCCGTACGAGAATATGACGTGTTCCTTGGATGTAGGTAACATAAAACCTACTGCCGAATATACTGGTCGGTCCAATCAGTAGAATACTTCTGGCAGTACATTACTACGGCCAGTACATACTGCACCAGTACCTAGCCCTACGAGTAGTGATTGGTCGATTAGTTGGTTACAGTAGGGGTCCACCAGTACGGCAGGTGGTGGTGTGCCAGAGCAATATGACCGCCTTATAGAGGGAAGCCGCCTTATTCAGTCCAGGTTATGAGTGCATTTCCCCATGGCGCCAAGCGCTTTTGACCGCCTTATAGAGGGACACCGCCTTACTCAGGCCGCCTTCTTGGGGAACTCCTACTGCTGGTTGGTTGGTTGAGTGGCTGATTTGCTTGCTTGCTTGCTCGCTTGCTTGCTTGCTTGCTTGCTTGCTTGCTTGCTTGCTTGCTTGCTTGCTTGCTTGCTTGCTTGCTTGCCTGCTTGCTCACCTGTTCGTCTAAATAATGACACAGGGATACTGGAGTTGCGGATGCTATATTAGCTGGGGTGTGATTGGTGCAGATTGGGCAATAATGTATAATTGATAGGTGCTACCTAACCCCTAACATATCATCAATCATATTGCTAGTGACTCACCCGTCGCTCGCTGGCTTGCTGCTTGCATGCTTGAGCTATAAAATATATCGCATGCCACAGACCTTTATCTTACCGCTACTGCCCCCGCCCTCCCCCCCCACCCTCCCTCCCTCCCCATTCCTTCTCCCTTGCAACTATTGTTTTGTTTGTTTTTGTTGTATAATGTTCCTCCGCAGAGACAAATCGTCGAAAGATACGGCGAGATGCCACCGAGCGCCGTTGGCCTCTCCTTCTGGACGTCCTCCGTGCTCCCCCTCAGCGTGCGCGAAAAGCAGGCCCTGCTCTCGGGCACGTCGACCAGAGACCGCCTCCTAGCTTGCCAGCGCCACCTCGCGTCCCTCAGCAGCAGCAGCAGCAGCGGCGGCGGCGACGGTGCTGGTGTTGACGGTGGTGGTGGTGGCGGTGGCGGCGGCGGTGGTGGGGCGGGTGGTGCGGGTGGTGGTGGTGGTGGTGGTGGTGGGGGTGAGGTCAGTGGCCCGATCGTGCCCCCCGAAAGAGCGGACGCGGCCGCCGTCGCGGAGGCGTTTGAGCGCCACATCGAAGAGGGAGTTGATACGGAGGAGGCTCTTGTTGCCGCCGCCGCGGCTGGCCCTGCCGGCATCGGCGGCGGTAGTGGTAGCGGTGGCGCTAGCGGCGGTGTAGCGTTGCGCTAGCTGTGCCGTAGTGTGCAGGGGGCGGGGAGGTTGGGGGGGCTTCCGTGAGGCGGGCGGGGGCTGGGGATACCCGCCCGACGACGAGGTGATGGTGGTGGCTAGCGGAGGCGGCAGTGGGGGCGGGGCTGGGGCCTGGGGAACTAGCATGGACCGGTCGCGAGGTTTCGTGAACAATGTTTGTGCTGGAGCGGGGAGGGGTGGGTAGGGGGTGGGGGGGGAGGTGTCTCTGTTCGAAGAAACGATGGCCTTTTGTTTTCTTTTGCGGCCAGAGATGAGGGGGTGGGTGGTGTCGGGTGGGGTGGGGAAGTATTTTCCTTGCGTTCCGTATGCCTGGTGTAGGGGCTACAGCAAAAAGTCCGATCCGGTGTCTTTTTTTGTAGCCCGCGTCGTCCTTGGTAATTTTTGTCGTGAGCGACTTTTGGAGGGGTCCTATCGTTTTTCCCGCCGGATAAACGGATGGGTGGGTTTTACCGTTCGGCTGGATGGACAGACAGGCAGACAGATGGCGTTGACGATGGGTCGTTTGAAAGCGTGGGGGGGGGGGGGGTCTAGCCTACCCACGAGAGATTTTCTCTTCTCCGAAAATGACGACGGTGGGGTCTGCGCGGAAAAGGAGGCGGGGCAAGGAGCGGGGGAGAGGACAATGGAGGGCATTTATTTGTGTTACAGGTGTCGGGAGGGTATGGGATTTTCCCCAGATGTACCGCCTCAAAACTGACGCTTTTTCTCCTCCTCCTCCTCCTCCTCCTCGTAGGATGGAGGTGGTTTGCCAAAGAGTTCACGCTGAGTTTTTTGTTTGGGTTTTTTCACGGGGGGGGGTAGGATGGGGAACTCCTGCTAAAAAAAATCGCACTCCCCAAGCCAGGAAGGAGTTCACGTTGATTTTTTGTTGTGGACGTTTTTCGTCGGGGAAATATGGAACTCCCGCGAAATGTATCACTTACTCAGGAAAGGGGGAGAAGAGAGAAGGGGAGAGGAGAGGGGGGGGGCTGGCGGGGAGGGGGGGGGGGGGGGGGGCCAGAAGTTTAGACGGTTGGGCAGGGGGGGCGATCCTCTCCTCTGATGTTGCGTGCTGTTTCAGACAGCAACTGAATTATGTTTCCGTTCCGAGGGAGGCTGGTTTGTGTTGGGCTCCTTCTATTTTTGATAGAGAGAAAGACAGATAGGTTACGGTTTTCTGCATTGAAAGGGCGACTGACGAAAAAAAAACAGCCGGATAAAAACGAGCACAGCAGATGACGCAGTTGAGCTTAATACGCTACAGAGCAGTAATAATAGCGCTTTTTCACCACACATGGTCCGGTAATATAGTCACGTTTGATATGCACGCTTGATACCTAACGGGGATTATATTTACGGCCGCATCGGTACTTTTTTCCCTTTTTTTTCCCCCCCCGCCCGTCCGCTGGGGGATAAAAAGAAAAATGAAAAATGAAACAACAGTAGAACCAACTAAACGGCGGTGGCGGCGGCGGTGGCTGTGGTATGCATACCCGGTGGCACACCTACCCGGTTGCGCAAAGCAGCAGTAAGAGGCGGTGCCGAGAAGTTGGTGTTTGTTTTCCTCGTTTTTTCACGGGGGGGTGTACTCATGTCGTGCATGGCCGTAATAGTGTGACGATAGACCCTCGCATCCCTACAATGCCGGGACGGAGCACGTTGGGTTTCCACCAAAACCACGTAGGCGTTGCTTGCAGAGAGGGGGAGGCTAGCCGTTGTTGTTGTTGCTGCTGCTGCTGCTGTTGTTGTTGTTGCTGCTGTGTTGCTGCTGTTGCTGTTGCTACTGTTGCTGCTGTTGCTGCTGCTGCTGCTGCTGTTGCTGCTGCTATTGCTGCTGCTATTGCTGCTGCTGTTGCTGCAGTTTGCCGCAGTTGCTGTTGCTGCTACTGTTGTAGTTGTTGCTGCTGTGACCATCCGGCGAGCAGAACTAACACAGCAGCACAGCAGTTCGTTGTCGCCGTGCAGAATGCCTGCACGGGAACCCCCCCCCCACCCCCCCCCCCCCTTGTACTCGTAGCACGGTGGGGGAAAAAACGAAAAAACAGACCCCGCGCAATTTTGGAGGTTTCTGCGATAAGAAACTCGACATAATCGCTCGGAGGGGAGGGGGGGGGGGTTGNGGGGGGGGGGGGGTGTACGGGCGCAATTTCGGAAGTTCCTACGGTGAAAAAAAACGGAGGTTTCTATGATAATAAGCTCGGGATTGTCGCCCTGGGGGAGGAGGGGGGCGTGCTCATTTGTTGCTTGCCTTAGTCATTTGACCATTGACCAGGGGGGCGGGGGGGGAGAACGCATTTTCGGACGTTTCGAAATGCGAAAATTTGGAGGTTTCTGCGATAAGAAACTCTGACGAATCCCAGAGGGGGGGGGGGGGGGCGCGACGGGGCGCAATTTCCGAGGTTTCTACTAGAAAACCTGGAGCTTACTATGGTGAGAAAATCGGTCAAATCCCGGGGGAAGAGACGGCGCAAGTTCGAGGGTTTCTACGATAAGAAACCTCGGCAGGGTTTCTTAAGGAACTCGGATTAATCGCGCGGGGAGGGGGGGGGGAGGGGAGGGCGGGGCAATTTCGGAGGTTTCTTCGATAAGAAACTCGGAAAAATCGCTCGAGGGGAGAGGCCGGGCGGGCGCTCACAATGTCGAGAGTTTTTTTTTTTGTTCACGGTTAAGAGAAATTCGGAAATATCGCGCGCTGGAGGGGTGTTTGGGCGGGGGGGGCAATTTCGGAGGTTTCTACCTTAAGAAACTCGGAAGAATCGCAAGGGGGAGGGGCGGGGGGCGAGAGAGGGCGGGGGCTGTAGCGTGAGGCTTTGGAAACTTATTTTCAGTTTGTTTTTTAGAGGTACCTGTTATCAGTACGAGTACATACGTAGTGTCAGTCGGTCGGTGTTTTCGGTGATTTTTCTCGAAGACGGGTCTGATTTCGGAGACCACGGTAATGTGCCTGCAAGCAGAGGCCGCTGGGTGGAGCAGTGGTGTCGTCGTCTTCGGTTGGTAAAATTCTGGTAAAATTCTGGAGACAGAGAGCAGAAGGCAAGGAAGGGTGTTGGGGTTGGGGTTGGCGACGTATTGTGTGCCTTGCAGAAAGGAAGGCAAATAGGGGGGGGGGTGGGGGGGGGACAAAACATGTTGTCCCTGTCGTTCCCCCCCCCCCCCGCCCCCGCCTCAATCTTGCGGATGGAACTCTTTGGTTGTTTTCCGTGGCTACGCGTAAGGATGTAACGAGAGTTGATCGCCGCCGCCGGTCGCCGATGTTTTCGACAGCGGGATGTCCGGAGGGAGAGGGTTAGGTAGAGGTGGGTAGGTGCCTGCGGGGCACTAAAATAGAGTCCTGAAATCCTCACCGTGTTGGTGAGCTCTTCCAAACATTTTACACTGGTTGGTTGGTTGGTTGATTTTAGTTGATTTTAGTTGGTTGGTTGATTTTAGTTGGTTGATTTTTTTTGTTTCGGTCGGTTGGTTGGTTGGTGGGTTGGTTGGTTGGTTGGTTGGTTGGACAGAATACGGACAGGAGGTAACTATTTTCTGTATTTTCGCCGCGGTGAAAACCCCCCGACCCTTTTGATGAAAAACGACATTATTTTTTTTTGGTGTGTTTTTTCTTTTTTCCTTTCTTGTGTGTGTATGTGTCTGCACGTTTGTTTTTTGTTGAGCGACGAGCCTATGTAAACTCCTCGCTGCGCGTGCACTCGCTTCGAGCACAGCCGGCGGCGGCGGCAGCGGCGGTGACGGCGGGACTTTTTTATTCCTTTCTTTCTGTACGACGAAAAAATATATATTATATTTAGTAGATACTTGGTACGAAAAATAATAAAGAGTGCTTGGCATCGGTGTGAGCAAAGACTGCAACGAGAGAAATGATGGAATGTCGAGAGCTTCTAGCGTATCGTCGTTCTTCGCACATGCCGTGGTTGGCGGCCGTTCTGAGCGCGATTACGGGCACGTAGTTACCGGACGCAGTTACCGGTCGTGGTCACCGGCCGTGGTTACAGACCGTTCTCAGCGTGGTTGCCGGCCGTAATTACCGCCCGTGGTTACCGGTCGTTGTTACCGGCCGAAGTTTCCGATCGTGGTTGCTGGCCGCGGTTACCGGCCATTCTCAACGTGGTTGCCGGCGGTGGTTATTGGCCGTTCGAGTGTGGTAACCGTTCGCGGTTACCGGGTGTGAACTGGTAGTGGTTACCGATGGCAGTTACCGTTCGTGTTCACCGGACGTAGTTACCACTTGCGGTTACCGGCCGCAGTTCCGGGCCATTACCAGTCGTGGTTTCCTGTCGTTGTTACCGGCTGAAGTTACTGGCCGCGATTGCCCGGCTGTTCCGAGAGTGGTTACCGGTTGTGGTTGCTGGCCGCGGTTACCGGCTGTTCTCAGCGTGGTTATCGGCCCTGGTTACCGGTGTAGTTACCGGTTGTGGTTACCGGCTGTGGTCACTGACCGTGGTTACCGCCCGCAGTTACCGGTCATGGTTATAGCGGTCGTGGTTACTGGTCGTTGTCACCGGCCGAAGTTGCTGGCCGTGGTTATCGGCTGTTCTGGGCGTAGGTATCGGTCGCTGTTGCTGGCCGCGGTTGCCGGCCGTTCTCAGCGTGGATACCGGTCGTGGGTACCGGCCGTGGTTGTCGGACGCAATTACCGGACGTGGTTACCGGTCGTTGTTACCGGCCGAAGTATCCAGCCATGGTTACCGACCGTGTTTGGCGACCACTCTCAGCGTGGTTCTCAGTCGCGGTTGCTGGCCGCGGGTACCGGCCGTTCCCAGCGTGGTTACCGGCCGTTATCAGCGTGCTTTCCGGTAATGGTTACCTGTCGTCGTTACCGGCTGTGGTTACCGGCAGCAATTACCGGCCGTGGTTACCGGTCGTTCTTGCCGGCCAAAGTTACCAGCCGCGGTTAGCGGCCGTTCTCAGCGTGGTTCTCAGTCGTGGTTGCTGGCCGCGTATTCCGGCCGTTCTCAGCGTGGTATCGTGGCTGTGGTTACCGGTCGTTCTCAGCGTGGTTTCTGCTCATGGTTACCGGTCGTAGTTACCGGCAGTGGTTATCGGCCGCAATTACAGGCCATGGTTACCGGTGGTGGGTACCGGTCGTTATTACCGGCCGAAGCTGCCAGCCGTTACAGCGTGGCTACCGGCCGTTCTGGTCATAGTTACCCGCCGTGATTCGTGGTCGTGATCACGGGTTGTGGTTACATGTCATGGTCACCGGTCGTGGACACCGGCCGAAGTTTACCAGCCGTGATTGCCGGCCGTTCTGAGCTTGGTTTACCTGTTGGTGGTCTCCGGCCGAAGTAACCGGCCTTGGTTACCGGCCGTTCTCAGCGTGGTTACCGGCCGTGGTTACCGGCCGTGGTTACCGGCCGTGGTTATCGACCGTGGTTACTGGCCGCGGTTACCGGCCGTGGTTACCGGCCGTGGTTACCGGCCGTGGTTACCGACTGTGGTTACCGGCCGTTGTTACCGGCTGTGATTACCGGGCGCTCTGAGCGTGGCGCCTCTGGGACGGCGAAGCGACCGGTGGCGGCACAAACCGATTTTTGGCTCGAGGGGGGGGGGAAACGTCATACATTGGGACGGGGGGATGGCCTAGTGTACAATAGTTTTAGGGTCGGTTTTGGCACCAAGGGGTTAGTATCACATATAGGACGAACGACTATTAATAGCGGAGGAAGAAGGAAGAAGGAAGGATAAATGAGGGCGACTTTGGGTCAAATATTGAGCACCCCCACGCTGCAGACAATAACTCGAGCAGGGACAGCAGTAGTAGTCTAATATGCTGAACTGCTGTATTCGACTTGCTACATGGAGGAGTTTTACCGGCTGGAGAATGGTGTGGACAGCAAAGAAAAAAAAAGATGATGGCGGGCGTACGCTCGAACGCACGCACGCAGTAAAACGGTCGTTTTTATCGTTCCTTATCAATTTGTTGTTGTTGTGTTGTAGTCTCGGTTGCCATCCGCAAGCAAGCAGTGTGCAGGCAGCAGCAGCAGCAGTAGTTATGAACTTATTTCGTGATAATAGTTAAATCCCGATGTCGTTCTGTCGAAAAAAAAACTCGTTTTTTTCGTGTTAGTTTTGTTATTGCTCTTTTTATCCCTTTCCGCCATCGGGTAGACCGTCACCGATCCCCACTCCAATGGTCTAAGTATTCCAGCGTAGATAGACCCCTGGTCTGTACGGTATGATGATCTAGTTCATCACGTTGCCGGATGTGGGAGTCGAATAACCTGCACGATATAGCGCATGTTTCTTGGGGTTTTGATCTGTACTCTGCGCAGATCCTCGTGTACACCACCTCGTATCGGCGGGCTTTCAGGGCTAAAGGATCTATCCCTGATCTGTTCGTACGGTATGATCTACTCTGTACATATGATAGCTCATCAATAATTTGTACGAATCTAGCGTATTTTTCTTGGGTGGGATATCTGTACTACACAGATCCTTCCAGCGCAAACAACAACACTTCGTAACGCCCGAGGTTAGGATCTACTTAAGGAGGACCATAATAATAAATAGGACCGAAATATCGTTACTAAAAGTGAGGAAATTTTGAGGTTTTTTGCGTTGGCACCTGTTTACTATTATGGTCCCCCGCGATAGCTTATCTAAACCATGACCTTTTAGATGTATGTGTGTGGACTGTTGCCATATAATGGCGATGATATTTTGCCGAGAAGAGAGGGAAGCATGAATGTTGTGCCCCCGTTCCGTCTGGTACGTATGATATGTACGCACCAGGTAGCATATATCGCTGGGTGTGGTATCGACGACGATAAGCTTCGCGCCGAATCAAACTAGCCTGAACGCATGTTCTATATTTATTTGCTGTAGTACCACAAGCACGATTGGCGCACTGCTTAGGGCCGTGCTTACTATCGAAGCATTTTTTTTTGTCGAATTGTTCATCTTTCTTTTTTTTCCCCCCAAAAAGCAAAAATGCCAGAAAAAAAATGGAAAATTTGGAAATTTGAAATAATTCTTCCTGGTTTTTTGGCACCCTGTCAAATTTCAAATTTCAAGTTTTTGTTTTCCATTTGTTTTCGTAGCATTTGTTTGGAAATAGTTCCAAGAAAAAAAAAACGTTTTTTTTTCCAACAAAAACTTGCTTCGATAAGCACGGCTCTTAACGTCGCCAAAATGAAAAGTATATGGTACGCTGAAAAGTAGATAGTATGCCCCTCAGTTTCTTTATTGGTCAGTTGCAAAGTAGTAGTAGTATCGTCGAAGCATACCATAGGCACAGGCACACACAGATTAATGGCAAAAGGATTTCCTGCTCGCAGTTTTTTCAGATTGTTTTTAAAGGCAGTGTATGTACTGATGGGTGGGGAAATGTGGAGGTTTCGTACCCGGACTTTTCTCATTGGTCAATTGTTCTAAAGGGAGTGACCGTATGTGCTTCTGATTATTATTTCATCTGCCTTATAATTGGTGAAAATTTAGGGGCTCTTTTCGTGCCCGAAGTTTTCTGATTGGGCACAAAAAAATAGAAAAGGCTTCTGATTGGTGGATCGAAAGACATGCCGCACCCGCACTTTTCTGATTGGGCAACACAAATTAAAGTGCTGTGTTCTAATTGGGTATTGATTGGAAGAAAAAGTAAAGAGGGTCATGTCATGCTCGAAGTTCCCGACGGAGCAAAACCAACTGAGGGACGTCCTGGTTGGTATTGGTAGGAAGAAACACATGTCGTACATGCCCAAAGTTTTCTGATTGGGCTATACAAATTAAGGAGTGTTCTGATTGTATAAACGTATTGCTACCCTGGGGAGGTTAGGTACGGAGCTACAAATGCGGTATGGGGCAAGCCCGACTACCGTGCAGGTTGAGACGAGACGCAACTCAATTACTCACAGTTTGATGTTCGATGTATTATTTTATTATCACGCTGATCCTGTGCCGAAAGACTTCTGAGCACAGACAGAGGGGCGGCACCCAATTATTTGCCGATGCGTATTTCATCAGAAACACGCCACCTCAACTATAAACGGGGATACCATGAATACCATGACACAAGCCCACCCTGAAGAGCAGTATATGCAGATGCATAGAAATCAGGAGGGTACAAAATCCATCCAAAAAATTCTGAGAAATGGATCGAAGATACTGTGCTTCACAACCCCCTCTCACCCCTCTCACACCTCTATAACTTGTAAGGCGAAAGCCTGGTAAATCCGAAGGAAAAAAATAATAATCTGCAACTTTACAGAAGGGTACTCGAGGGAACGAAGATACGCCGGCACGCAGTGTTGGCCAGAAAAAGGTTCCAGAGAGTAATATACTGTAATACTAGACGGCACGAATTTTAAGTGTCGTAATGAGTGCTACCACGTATGACTCCCAGCCTATGATATAGGGGGGAGGAACAAAGATACGAGATATGCATGCAGAATGCCAAAAGGGGAAACAAAGGCAAACACAGAAAACAGGGCACGGTAGTCCACAGACCCAAGGATGATACGCGGTGAGCGATCTTAAAACGAAGCGGTCTGGTGGAGCGGTGCAAAGTGAACGGCCCAAGTGGGAAAATAGGAAGGCGCTCGATAGTCGAGGTGGCCATGCGGTTTGTGGGAACGACTTGCAGCACACTCAAGAAGAGCAGCGCGGAAATCCCAAAAACCAAATCCGAAAAAACAAAAGTGAAGGCGCTCGATAGTCGAGGTCGCCATGCGGTTTGTGGGAACGACTTGCAGCACACTCAAGAAGAGCAGCGCGGAAATCCCAAAAACCAAATCCGAAAAAGAAAAAGTGAAGGCGCTCGATAGTCGAGGTCGTCATGTGGTTTGTGGGAACGACTTGCAGCACACTCAAGAAGAGCAGCGCGGAAATCCCAAAAACCAAATCCGAAAAAATGCAAAAATGGTGTTTCACGCTCAAGCTGAAAGAGGGGGAGCGAAAGAGACACATTGGGGACGAAAACAAATACGTGAGGATCGCTCATACGGTACCACGCGAGAAAAATCGGGGGCGTACGATGGCACGTATTCAGTTGCAAAAATGACGGCATAGGGAAGGAAAGAAAGCAAAATAGAGGGAAACAGGAGAACGGCACTCCCAAAACGCTCGAGGGGAGGCAGAAACAAAGTTTCAGTGGCAACCGGAAAAATAGGGCATGCGTGGCCTGCCTCGCTTGGTAGCGAGAATGCAGGGGTGCCGTAAGAAAATGAGACCTATCATGACAAAAGGCAGCGACGTGGTGCCTAAACCTATAGGTGAGGGAGGCAGCGAAGCAAATGAACGGTCAAAAAGACCTTACTTGTCTGAACGAAAGTGGCCACAGCGGTCGCGCGCGGGAAAGGTGAGTACACAGACAGACGGTCAAGCAGGAGACGCGGCGACTGAAACAAAGACAGAAGCAAGAGTCTGGGGGTGGTGCGTAGAACAGTTATACGTGACGCGCCCGGTATCGACAGACAGAACGAAAAAAAATGTCAACCGGGGGTGTCGGAGAAGCTAAACACAAAAACAAAATATTTTCCGAGATGGCAAAGTGGCCGATGGGCTCGCCGAATAGGCGGGGCAAAGAGGGGGACACCAAGGCAAACGTAGACATAATGATGTTTCGTACACGAAGTTTTCTGACTGGCTGAAACACGTTAAACAATGTCTGATTGGTGGAAATAATGAAAATCATACCCGAACTTTTCTGATTGGGCAAATTAAATTAAGGGGTGTTCTGATTGGTACATAGAAATAATGACGTTTCATACCCGATGTTTTCTGATTGTTGAGCAAAACATACTAAGAAGCGTTCTGATTGGTGGAAAGAAAGGCAGTCGTATCCGATGTTTTTTTATCAGGCAAAACGAAAATAGGAGTGTTCTGGTTGGTGGAAAAGAAGGGATTTCGTACCCGGATTTATCTGTTTGGGCAAACTACATCAAATAATGTTCTGCTTGGCATATAAAAAGGAGGGATTTCGTGCCCGAAGTTTTCTGATTGGGCTAGCACTTAGGGCGCGTCATTTTGACTGGGGGAAGATCCCTCGATGCCATATACATAGCGTTGACCAATTAATCGATCAAGCTGTTTTAGCGCTATATTATTAGCTGCAATTAATTCCCTAGAACGGCGAAATTTTCTGATTGGGCGAACATTTAAGGCGCGTCATTTGGATTGGTGGAAAATCCCTGGATGCCATATGACGTTGATCGATCAGCCGATCAAGCTGTTTTGTGATAATCGACCATTCAATCGGTCGAGCTCACAGCGCTGATGCGTCATTTTTGACGCAATTCCACAAAACCATGTCGGATGCACACCTACACATCAGTAGGTAACCCGTTATTACGGAGGGCCATACAGTGCAGGACACCTAATAAGAAACAGGAAATATGGTCCAGGCTGGGTTTCTTATTTTGAGAGAGGGTGCTTTCTACACTAATTTCAAGATAACGACTCTCAAATTTCTTATTTTACTCTAAATCTCAGCCTGGCTTTCTTATTAGCCTGTTTCTTATTACTGTAGGTGTCCTGTACTGTGTTCGATAAAGCCTGTCTCAACGAACAGCCTAGCAATAAGTTACGGTTACATACGTTGTGTCACGGAGGTAAGTTACAGGGATCGTCTCGTGGTATCACCCACGAGCAGTCCCACGGGTATGTACGAGCAGGCACTATGCGGGGAGGTTTAGGTATTCGACTACGAGCGGTTGTTACTGGGCTGTGGAGAGTTGGCCCACATGACCCACTCCACCTTTCCCCCTGCATTCGTCTACCCCTTTCCGGGCCCGACATAATAAAGACATCTTAAACTATCTTCTACACACTGCGTGTTGCAGTGCCTCGCTCACAGCCTAGTGTGGCTGTTGGGAGCTTATCCATCCATCGCATACCAGCGCTAATTGAACACTTTAACGAGCTTATTGTTCGAGCAAGCAGCCTGATCATGCTGAGCGGACCCCCAGTAGACGGGTCGTCCGAGATGGACGACCTGACCAGTCTCTTGAGGCAGCTGGCGGCGGACAGGAGAGAAGACCAAGATCGACGCGAGACCGACCGAGAGCTGCGACGTCAAGACGATGAGCGACTGAAGACGCAGATTTTCGAGGAGATGGATCGCAGAACTGCTGCGGTTAGTGAGGTTGCGTCTGGTGTTACTGGTGAGCGGGTCGGAACCGCTACCAGTGCAGGGGAAGTAAGGGGAGTCAGCTCCAGTGGGAGTTTGCCAGGTCTTGGCGCGGCAATAGGCCTGCCAAGGAGTGGTGCGAGTAGCAGCGTAGATAGTCATAGGGCTGAAGTTGGTTCTCGCGAATTTGGGAGTTTGAAGCAGTCGGTTCCTAAATTCAGTGGAAAGTCGGAAGATTTTCCATTGTGGAAGGAGCACTTCGAGGTGTTTACTTCCATGGTTGGGTGCATGTCGGCGTTCCTCGTAGATCATGATATGATGATAGGCGACGTTACGAAGAACACTCAATACTTTCTCTCGCAGGGGTTCAGTGAGGAACATGTTAAGACAGCTAGAGTAGCTTGGACTTGCCTGACAGAGAGCGTTGTGAACCGTGATCTGCTTGGTAGATTGTTCGCAACAAAATCACCTAGTGCTGGCTGGAGAATGTTGTGTGATTGGTTCATGCCCAAGACCATGGCTGAACAGGTCAAGTGGTCGGTAGCGTTTGACTCCGCAAAAATGGAGAAGGGAGAAGAGCCCATGAAGTACTTTGGTCGGATAGACAAGATTGTTGGAGTACTCGCGTCGCTAGGTGTGGTCAAGTCGGTAGCAGACGTCAACCGCAAGATCATCATGACCCTCACATCAGACTACGAAATAGAGGAACGCACTATCTTGTACCGTGAGGATGTCACTCGAGCGGAGATCGAGAGCATCATCCGACAGCGGTACTTGCGCCTTCCCGCGCCGAAGGGTAAGGGCGTGGGCCAGGCTCTATTTTCGAATGGAGCTGCTCGAGGTGGTCGTGCAGGTAGGGGCAGGCATAGAAGTAACGGTAAGCAGAGAGGTGGAAGTGACACCCCAAGCAAGAACAGTAAGGGTAGTAGTAGTAGTAACCCCCAAGCCCCCACACATAACCCCCCCTCAGCGTTCGACAACGTGAAGGGAAAATGCATTCGTTGCTTGGAACCCGGGCACACCTGGTCCCAGCGCAAGGCTCGCATCCCCCCTGCACCAGAGCAGACATCAGGAGGAGGTGCGCAAGGCCAGAACAACGGCGGTGAGACTGTGTGTTGTCTTGCGAAGTGCATGCTTGGTACTAACGATGACTCGTGTAATGAGGAACGTAGTGATTGCATCGGTGAGAAGTGGATAGCGGACAGTGGTGCATCCTTTCACATGACCCATTCAGCTGACCTTTTGAGCGATGTAAGACTGTGCGATGACAAGGTTAGGATCGGTGACAACCATCTGATCGACGTGGTAGGGTACGGAACGCTAACTGTTGTATTCCCAGGGGATCTGACTGTTAAGCTGTTGGATGTAGCCTACGTGCCGGAAATCGCATTCAACTTGTTTTCGCTGATGGCTGCACACAAGCAGGGAGTAGCATTTACGACTGAGGAGAAAGGCTTGTGCATTTCTCTTTTCAGTGGGAGGTTGAGGTTCGAAGGTGATGGATCCAGTTACTCCGGATTCGCTTACAGGATAGAGCCAGACGACGGCTATGTGCCGTTCCCCCTTGAAACCACCAACCCTCCCGAGACTTGTGTTGAATATGGTTGCGATTTTCCCCTTGCTTTTCCCGTGCTTGCACCCGGTAGTACCGCGTCTACTGAGACTATTAATAGTGTAGACATCAACGTTTATCACTGCGTGCAAGGTCACTCGAATGAACTACTGTTGCGAGAGACCGCCAAATCACTCGGTCTAGAACTGGTAGGAAAAACTTAAGCCCTGTACGGGATGCTCTATGGCGAAAGGCTACCGCAAGCCTATCCCTAACAGCACTAAATCACGCGCGACAGAGAAGTTGGGGAGAGTTTTTGTTGACCTCAGCGGACCTAAGAGAACACCTTCCCTGACGGGTGCGCGGTATGTCATGCTTGTGAAGGATGACTACTCTCGCCACGCGTGGGTGTGTTTTCTGAAGCATAAATCGGATTCAGGAGACGCATTTAGGAAGTTTTTGGCTGACGCGCGCGCCGACGGAGTACCCTCGAGAGTTGAGATAGTAAGGTCTGACAACGGGGGGGAGTTTTTCGGTGGTGAGTTTGGAGAGGTGTGCAAACAGTATTGCATCAAGCAGGAATTCACCAATGCCGATAGCCCTAAGCAGAACGGTGTAGTAGAGAGAGCGCTAGGTATCATCCAGAACGCGGGACTCGCCGCGTGCATCCAAGCGCCCATCATCTTTCCTCACATTCAACTGCCGCCGACTAAATCCCTGTGGGCGGAAGCGGTGCACTGGGCTTGTGACGCCCTGAACCACACCGCGACCACTGCAAACCCCGGGAACCGGTCGCCGCACGAAATGTGGTACGGAACTGCCGCACCTGCTTCACCGCACCCGTTCCTTCGCCCAGCGTTCTGTCGCTGGAAACGCCCGACGAAGTCGCACCCCCGGGCCGAAAGCTTCTTTTACCTCGGGCCGGGCATCGACCACCCAAGTGACTCTTTGCGGATGCTCACGCGGGCGAGCAAGGTGGTGGAAACAAGGGGCGTGACCTGGGAGGCAACGCTTAGTACAGGAACGCCGTCGCCCCCGCTGCCGGAGATGCCGGAGCAGGGAGGGACCGCGGACCTAGAAGAAGCGCCTGAGCCGGGAGGGATGGATGACTAGGAATCCGCCCCGACGACTCCACTGCCGGTGTTGGGGAGGGGAATTCCTCACCAACTCCGTGCGGTGTCTCCGATGACGCAAGCTGGCGGCGATTTGCAAGCCGAAAGTGAGGAGCTGAACGATTCATCAACGGTCAGCAGCGAACCGCCCGAAAGCGACACTTCATCTCGAGATGACGACGATGCGTCCTCCTCTGACGATGGAGCTCCGACCCCGGCTGCTATCCGGACTGCTGCGCGCCAACTTGGAGCGCACATGTCAGGACCGGGCGATGGTGAAGAGATTCGGGAGGGAAGCACGAGAGCGCAGACCAGAGCGCTCAACCGGGAAGCGGCAACGGGGCTGATTAGTACGATCGGGCCCTGCGAGGGAGGCCGCATATTCCATGCGCTACTGGCGGCGCAAGACACAGGCGGTGAACCTACTCGGTTGCCGGATTGCCTCCTCAAGGAGGTGGAACCGGAACCGACGTCTTACTCCGCGGCGCGTTCATCAATCCACTCTGGCGTTTGGGTAGAGGCTATGCAAGCGGAATTTGATGGACTAGAGGCCGCTGACACTTTCACAGAGATTTCCGAAGTTCCGGCGGGTAGCAATATTGTGGAATCAAAGTGGCTCTTGAAGTGGAAGGGCGACGAGCATGGGATGATCGATAGAGCTAAGGCGAGATTGGTAGCTAAGGGCTATAGTCAGGTAGAGGGAGTTGACTACTTTGATACGTTTGCCCCCACTGCATCAACCACGTCTAACCGCATCGTTGCAGCAATGGCATGCAAACTTGACTGGGACTTGAGGCACTTGGACGTTGACCAGGCCTTTATTCAGTCAGAGTTGGATACCGAAATTTTCTCAAGATTGCCCCCTGGGTGTGGGCGGTTATCGGGTAAGGTAGTCCGACTCAACAAAGCTCTTTATGGGCTGAAGCAGAGTGGTCGCTCGTGGTATAAGCTACTGTCGTCAACCTTGGTTGAGTGTGGTTTTGACCAGTGCTTGGTAGACCCGTGCGTCTTTCGACTGATGGTGGATGACGAGGTTGCAGCGATGCTGGTGGTCCACGTGGACGGCATCAAGATCGCAGCCACCAAGGAAATCACGGATTCAGTAGTGGCGGATCTCAACAAGAGATTCCCTACGAAACATCTTGGCGAGGTTACGTGGTACATGGGCAGCGAGTACAAGAGAGACCGTGAGAAGGGGACCTTGGAGATTTTCGCAGACTCCGTTTATCCGAAATGTTGTCGAACGTTTTGGAATCACGAAAACCAGCCCCATCCCCGCTTCTCCGTCGTTGGACCTCAGGCACGTGAGTGGTGAGGACCCTGCGGTGGACGCGAGATACCGCGAAATGGTGGGGAGTCTGATGTGGATTGCGAATCAGACGAGGCCGGACATCGCCAACGCAGTACGGGCAGTTGCGAGGTTCTCACATGACCCTAAGGAGGTACATGTTAAGGCGGCTAGGAAGATAATCGAGTACCTGAGCGCTACGGCTCACTTGGGGCTGACGTTCAGGAAGGACAGTAAACTAGAGGAAGTGCAGTTGGAATATGACTTGGAGACGTACGTGGACGCGGACTACGCCCACAAGGCCGACGATAGGCGTTCGGTCTCTGGCGTGGCTGTCTGTTGCGGGGGTACACTTGTGTCGTGGTTTTCTAGGACGCAGAAGTGCGTCACCCTATCAACTACCGAGGCGGAGTACGTAGCCATGGCCGACGGGGTGAAGGAAGTCCTTTACGTGAGAGGAGTGTTGGTTTTTCTGGTGCCCAGTCTGGGGTCGCCGAGTATTGGAGTGTTTGAAGACAACAAAGGGGCGATAGACTTGGCCAAAAATCCATTGAGCTCATCCAACAGTAAGCACATCGATGCACGGTACCATTTTCTGCGCGAGTTGGTGGGGACGGGAGACTTGTCGGTTAAGTATCTCCGGACGGACGACCAGCATGCATTCTCACGAAGGCTATTGGCAAAGAGAGTTTTGAGAAACACCCGCGATTTTTTGTTAGGAATACAGTAATTTGTTGTTTGCGTTTTCGAGGCTTGTTAGTGGATCCAGCGCCAGGGAGGGTGTTCGATATAGCTCGTCTCAACGAACAGCCTAGCAATAAGTTATGGTTACATACGTTGTGTCACGGAGGTAAGTTACAGGGATCGTCTCGTGGTATCACCCACGAGCAGTCCCACGGGTATGTACGAGTAGGCACTATGCGAGGAGGTTTAGGTATTCGACTACGAGCGGTTGTTACTGGGCTGTGAAGAGTTGGCCCACATGACCCACTCCACCTTTCCCCCTGCATTCGTCTACTACCCCTTTCCGGGCCGACATAATAAAGACATCTTAAACTATCTTCTACTGTACACACTGCGTGTTGCAGTGCCTCGCTCACAGCCTAGTGTGGCTGTTGGGAGCTTATCCATCCATCGCATATCAGCGCTAAATGAACAACACATCACCACCACCACACCACCACTACCACCACCACACCACCAGCTATATAGAAGCTTCCCAGGCTTGATGGTGATGGTGGCTGCAGCAGGTGGTGATGGTGATGATCGATCGTGCAGGTGGCGGTTGCAGCTCGTACAAGTTTTTGTCGTCCCCGGCCTTACCTCACCACTGTACAACAAGGTGTTTGCACTGACGCGCATCGCTTAACAAGAAATATTGGTGGGTGGTGTTGGTGATGGTGGGACAACCAGCCCAGGGATCAACCGACCCACCCAGTTACTCTCTCGCCCACAGCCCACAACGTACACCCACCAACCTATACTTGCCCATGAACCAAAAAAGGTTTATGTGCTGACACAAATCGCTGAAAATACAAAACGATCAAATCAATGACAATTGCAGGAACACCTTGGGAACATGTTTCGTAGCCTTGCCGTTCAGAGGTGTGGGAGTGGGTTTTGAGGAGCCGCATCTTCGACTCATGTTTTAGTTCGTGGAATCGGGTTTTCCACGAATTTCTCATATTTCTGCATATACGGCTCATCAGAGTGGGCTAGTGTTATGGTACCGCTGATAGGATGTGGAAACGTTTGGTAAATACCTGGTATCAGGTATTTGGATCGTATTGGTATTACTTGGAAGGCGTATCTCAGATGGGAACCAGGGCGGTTCCCAGATGCCCTTCCCCTTTTGTCTCAGTCGTTCATCACGCAAACGGAATATACCTGCTCTCCTTCTGTCTCTACGCAAACAACACACGTGAGTACCAACGAGTACCCGTTCCATAGGCTGACCTGGCTAGGGATACCCTGTCCTCTTATACCTAGCATCATTTCAAACACAGCATAAAGTGAAAAACCGCCAACGCAGTAGTAGTAGCTTAATAATGCAGTTAGGAGTTTGACCACTTGAAGGCGTCTGTCACGCTCCTCATCCCACCGTTCTTGTAATAATAATAATAATAACTGTAGAAAAGTGTCGTCGTTGTCTGTACGTACCGAGTTTGTTCCGATTATTTTGCCCTTTACCCCAAAACTTCGTGTTTCGCTTTTCTCCGAATTTTGTTTTTTCGCTGTTTGTTGTCGTCGTCGTCGTTTTGTTTCGTTGATTTGTTTCTCGGTTTCTTTTCGATTTCCGTCAAACTGCTGTGTGTGCTATCAATACTACAACCAACCGTAAACCAATCGTATAAGATACACAGGACTTCGGCATATATATGGTACGTTTCCCAACCTGAGGGCATTGTGACGCGTACATTGATTGGACATTCCGGGGAGACGTTGTGAACGAACGTGTTACGTTGGGCCTTCTTGTGATTGTGGCTCAAGTTTTTTTTTTTTCCAGGTCAACCAGAGTATGATGTATGCTCTCAAAGTACCCCAGTGGCCACCTGTGAACTAGTATTAATACGACTTTTACTGCTCTCTGTATATACCACCAGTCTTCTATTGAATATCTGTGGTACTACGAGTATGTACTCGTACCTCATCATATTGCACGGCACGCGGCACGGCACGCGCAGTACAAAGAAAGATAGTATGCGACGAGTAGTATTGTAACACACTTCCTCTGCTCTGTACTGGTGCACAACAAGAACATTTCAGAGCCTTTCGCTGTGTGTTGAGATCTACTGCACAGTAGTTACTTGCCAGAATTCGTGACTTTGAAGGCCCACAGGGCCCAGAGCACGCGTCACGGGTCTCTCGGCCGAGGCTCGCACTTGCGTCGTGGTGTACACGCGCCCCCCTCCCCTGCGTGCGTGCCACGCAGCTGAGAGCGCGGGAGAAAAGATCTATCTGTCTGTGGGACCCGCGGAGAGAAAAGTATGTTTTGTGTTACGCTGGATAAACCGTGTTTGCTTGTTGCTTTAGTATGAGATGGAAACGGACGTGCAGTGGGGAATGCTGAATGATTCAGCAGTACATACATACAGTACTACACTGCAGTAGCGTACGGTAACCTATGGCGCGAAGGTGCGTACTGGGGGGGAGGGGGTTATCAGAGAGAGAGAGCAAAGTGTGACAAAACGTCGTCAGTCGTAAAGCATTAAAAGCGAAAGTCGATTTTACGATTTTTGGTAACCCCGGGGATGTCACGGGTGCAGTGGCCACAAGCTGCCAACCAATCCTTCTGAGGGCAGTGGTTGAGGGATCACCACGTTACCACAACACCAGGAAAATAGGGTTCGTTTGTATGGGAGGGAACTGCTGATGTGCGGCGCGGCGCGCGCTGCGGCTGGTGCGTACGAAGCAGGATCTTGTTTACCGGCTTCCCCCGCTGGCCCCTGTCTATACATGCCTGTCATATCTCCACAAAACCTTCGGCCAGCAACCAGCAACCAGCAACCCCCCGCATCTCACAGACTACTATAAAGATGGGCAGCTGCAAGCGCTTGCTGGTGGCCTCGGCTACCGCCGCCATTGCGGTTGCTGCTATCCACGGCAGAAAGTGCTCCTGCGAGGCCTTCGTAGCCCCGACGTTTTCGCCGTCAGCTTCAAAGACAACGTCGACGACGACAGCAAGCCGACATACTGCCAGCACTCCGTCTCTCAGCAGCAGAAGCAGCAGCAGCAGCAGCAGTGCTGCATCTGCTCCGTTAGCAACACTGCTGCTGCGACACCCAACCACCTACAAGAGAAGATCGACTCGCTCGTCGTTGCGGAGGTCTGCCTCTGGTGCACGTGCTGCTTCGTTGGCTAGCGACGAGGAGGCCAGCACGGCCGATGATTTGGACGTCCAAAACCTTGTCATTATTGGCAGCGGACCAGCTGGGTACACGGCTGCCATCTACGCCGGGCGTGCCAACTTGAAGCCCTTGTGCTTCGAGGGGCTTACTGTGGGGCCTCCGGGAGGGCAGCTCATGACCACGACCGAGGTAAGGGGAAGGGGGGGGGGGGGGGGGGTGGAGCATGGCAGGGCTTGGCTTGAGCCGGCTGTTGATGGGACGGGGCAGTGTTGCAGGCAGCAGAGTGGCCGTATCGTTTGAGAGGTGATCATGATATCATGATGATCCTGTTTTGATACAAGGGATACTCGTACATACGGTGGCAGTACGTATTCGTACGAGTAGGATGAACTTCTGCTGTACAGTCAGCACCGCAGTCAGCAGCGAAGAAGAAGAGAGATATTTGGCGAAAAGTATGCGCAGCAGTGTATAGATGCACGACCGTTATATTAATACTCGTAGTATGTACGTAAGTACTACAGTAGTACTGCTGCTGTTTATACGTTTATACTGCTGCTGTTCTACCTCGTCGGTCTGATTACAGCAGCAGTACAGGTGTACTTGCTGCAGTATTACGGTACAGGTATAATTGCCAGCACGACCTGCGCGACATAAGATACAGCAGCATCTTGACTTTTTCAAATATGATCCTGGTAACTGGTACGCGTACGTACCAGGTACGAATACGTACGTACAGTAGAAGTGTACGAGTATGGTATGATATGAATGATTATTATCATATACCAACAATGACTATTAATAGTATTAAATAGTATTATTAGTACCAGCACAGCAGTAGTACCACAGGTACATATAAACTCATATCATATTTTATGCGGTATGTACATACTGCTTTTTTTGTGCCTGCTGTGTTTTACGTTTACTGCCGTAAAGCAGTAGCATTACGTATAGGAACGACAAACAAACGTTGGTTTTGGTGCAATTCGTGCACGGTACGTACGATTACAGGAATCTGGAGAAGTGTATGACTATTAGGGGGGACCGTAGTGAATAGGACCAAATGTTGTTACGAGTATTAATATTAATAGTAAAAATAGGGAGATGTATGGGTCTTTGTGCACCAGCCGTATCATTGCACGTACGTGCTGTGGGCTGTTAGAACTGCACGTAGTTTTGTACCATCTTTACCCTTGCTCCCACCCGGACCTGATCCCACCCGGATCTGATCCCATTTGGCACCCTGCTCCCACCCACAAGGTGCAGAAATATAATCAGCCCTCCGCAGGAGCCGCCGGAGGCCCACCTGGCACCTCGATCCCATTTGGTACCCATGTAGGCCATACATATAATATCTGCAACAACTCCTGCTATACATATAATCGTATTGAATGTGAGGGGTGGACAAAGGGTGATAGTGGATCTTTAAAATGGGGGTTTTTGTCTTGGTAGTAGTATGTTGACCCTCAGATCGAACCCTAACCCTAACCCTATGCCAGTGGTCAGTGCTTGCTTGGCCAATCAGAGTGCCTAATTAGCTACCTTAGGAAGATCCACTATTAATAACAGTGTTTGTCCACTACTGTTGAATGTACGTGCAGATTCGTTAGACTCGCACGTACGTGCAAGTTCTCCGGAGCCGGTACGAGTGCACCGTAGGTCCCCTATTCACTACGTAAGGCTCCCCCGTAATAGATTCACACGACTGACAGATCAACTCACCATCCGTACTCGTAGCTCTTGATAGACCACTCCATCGATATATGGTGGAGCTACGACAGCAGTACATGAACTTATCACTTGTTTTGCCGGGTGTGAGCTGTAGGACCGCGGGGCAAGCTATATACATGGGACAGATCACAGTTCTTCCGCACATATTTCCCGCGGGCGAGCGACTATTACGGGTGACTTCGTATAGTAAATACTAGTAAATAGGACCTACGGTAAACACCAAAACCTTTATATTCACCTATTTTTGCCAACAATATTTGGTCCTATTTACTGTGGTCCCCGGTAGTAGAGCTACACGAACTGTCACATGTTTTCCCGGTGGGACGGTGGGAGCTGTAGGAGACAGCTCTTTCTTTTACACGTACACATTTTTGCCGGGGCTGAGCTACGATGGGAGACAGATGAGTTCACCCCATGATCTATGTACGTATCAGAATTGTGGAGTAGTCCTGCCTGCCTGCCGCCTTAGGCCGTTCCCTATGCGGTTCGATTTCGAGCTTCAGATTTGTATTTTTCGATTTCAAAAACGAAAGCTTTTGCGTATGCAGTCCGATTGTGCAAAATCTGACCGGATTTTTTTCGATTTGGGAATCCGATGGCCCAAGTCGTCAGATTTGGGTCCAAAATCCGACGACTTGGGTCATCAGATTTTCAAATCGAAAAATGGCATGGACTCTGAGTTCAAGATGTTATCCACGCAAGCAAGCAGCAGCAGCAGCAGCAGCAGAACGATCGTTTAGTTGGATGATGACACAGCGACGTTGCTTCGCGCCCGACGCGCAGCCGGCGATCTGTCCGTCTTTCCGTCGCCAGACTACAGTCGGCTGGCGCGGGCTCGGGCCTAGAGACGAGGGGGGGGGCACTCGGCGCGCGCTTCTCCGTACTCGCAGACTTTACAGCAGCAGCAGCAGTCAGTCAGTCAACGTGCTGGGCTCGGATGCTTCGTTGTGTCAAAATACAAAAGACAGGTCGACTCGAGCGCACTCGGCACGTCGCCGCCAGACCACAGGCAAGCTAGCGTGGCTTCGGGCGCTTGGGTCCTACGCCCAGTGCAGCGTACTCGGCGCGGCTCTTCGCGGCGCCAGACCACAACAACAACAGCAGTTGGTCTCGCCGTTTGCTCGAATCTCTGCTCGTACAATACATCCATTTTTCTCGCATAGGAAGAATGTTTCGACTTTCGAACTAAGTCGCTGAAAAATCGATCGGACCATAATCTGAAGCTCAAAAATCGAACCGCATAGGAAACGGTCTTAGGATGGGATTGATTCGTCGCTCTCAGGGAGTGGCTTGCTATACATAATAATCGGGATCTGACTTTTTTCCCCATCCCACATTTTCTTGACTTTTATCCATATACCACATTGTATTTACCTCGCCAGGTCGAAAATTTTCCCGGGTTCCCCCAAGGCATCACGGGACCCGACCTGATGAACAACATGCGCGAGCAGGGGGAGAGGTGGGGGGCGGTGTTCGAGACGGAGGACGTGGAGTTCGTCGATTTCTCCACCCGACCCTTCGTGGTGCGGTCCACGTCGCGTGTGGTGAAGGCCCAGAGTGTCATCATCGCCACAGGTAAAAATGACACATCCGATTTCACACCTCGGGACACAGATCATCTACAGATCACATATATAGATAATTTCCGCTTGGTGATCTACAGTAGATCTGTGAAAGAAGATATGTTCCCGACATTGTGTGCTAGGATCTAGCTCATCATGTTGCCTGGTGGGTGGGAGCCGTACAATCTGCATAATCTATGTATCTTGCACATGTTTCCTTGGTCGGATCTGTACTGTACAGATCCTGCACAAGCTCTCACAGCGGCAGGCGAGGAACTAGATCATCTGTAGGTGATCTAAATGATCTACAGATGATATCTACGTAGATGATCTATTAATAGATCTGTTCGAGGTGTGCAACGTTTTTTGCAAGCGGCCATTGGATGGGTTATAGATTGCTGCCTGTGTAGGTGCATACAGTAGTTTTCCTCAACAAATACCCCCCCCCTGTTGGTGAAAACCCAACGTGCTCCGTCCCGGCATTGTAGGGATGCGAGGGTCTATGGTCATACGACTACGGCCGTGCACGATATGAGTACACCCCCCCCCCCCTGGCGCCTCTAGATCTGAAAACCTAGCCCTATCTCTCTGGGACACTTTGATTGTACTCGTATGTACGATATACAGTTGTCAAAGGGATACTTGGTCACGTGCAACCATGTAGTGAGGATAATCCACCTCTGTTTCGTGCTTGCACTTAGAACCAGGCGTGGGGGTATTTATGCAGTATCCCCCCCCCAAAAAAAAAGTAAAAATGAAGCACCCCCCCCCCCTGGAAGTGGCCGTCCCAGAAAAGCAAACAAATTAGATCTCGAAGCTGTCGTCCATCTGAGTACAGAATGCGACTCGCCCAATCGCTGATAATTATCGGCTACGTAGGAGTCTCTCGATTTCGCCGAGATGCTCTTCAAAATACGCATGTACTGCTGCAGTCTCACGGAAAACGGAAAGCTTCGCGCTTGGTGCAAGCAAGCAAACGCCTGCTGCTGGTCGGTGGAAACCCGACCTTTGCTCCGTCCGTCCGGGCATTGTGTTGTTGTATATAGGAATGTGAGGATCTATGGTCATACGACTACGGCCGTGTACGACATGAGCGTACCCCCGCCCCCCTTCCCCGTCCACACTTCCCCCCCACTCATTGAAGCTGTCATCCATATGCAAGTCCGCCTCACAAGCGGTTCTTAGTAGGATGTAGCTCACCCTTTATGCGACTCGCCCAACACCTCACGGCACTTCGCGCTTGGTGCTAGCAATGTCTGTCTGATCGGTGAAAACCCGACATGCTCCGTCCCAGCATTGTAGGGATGCGAGGGCCTATGGTCATACGACTACGGCCATGCATGAAAATTAAGTACCCCCCCTAGGGTCTATGGTCATACGACTACGGCCATGCATGAGTATGAAGTAACCGGTTGGCGTCGCTTGGCGACAACGCTGTAAAACATGCCTCTCACTGCGTGAGCTAGACAACCAGCGTACCGTTTTTTTTTTGGCGGTCACCCGGGCTGGCGGTCTGGTTAGATCATTTGTGCGTGGTTGATAAGCTCAACTCCGCACAAGGGGAATGGTTGTATCACGTAGTGTGATATGGTAAGGCATCCATGAGGCAGATACATAGTAATACCCATTGCTGTCTCTGGGAGTGGCCACACCAGAAATTAAATCAATTCATTGGAGGCTGTCGTCCACATGCAAGTCCGCCTCACAGGCGGTTCTTAGCAGGATGCAGCTCACCCTCCATGCGACTCGCCCAATACCTCACGGCACTTCGCGCTTGGTGCTAGTACTCTCTTGTCTGATCGGTGAAAACCCGACGTGCTCCGTCCCGGCATTGTAGGGATGCGAAGGTCTATGGTCATACGACTACAGCCATGCCTGAAAATGAAGTACACCCCCCAGGGTCTATGGTCATACGACTACGGCCATGCATGAATATGAAGTACCCCCCCTAGGGTCTATGGTCATACGACTACGGCCATGCATGCCCCCTCCTCCCTCTAACCTCCAACCTCCATTCTCCCCTCCTACTCTCGGCAAAGGCGCGACCGCGAGGCGGCTGGGGCTGCCGTCAGAGGACGAGTTTTGGAGCAGAGGAATCTCGGCGTGCGCCATCTGCGACGGAGCCGCCCCCATCTTTCGCGACGAGCCTCTGGGGGTGATAGGGGGGGGCGATGCGGCTGTGGAGGAGGCGGTGTACCTCACCAAGTACTCGCCCAAGGTGCGCTGATGCGCTGATATATACCACTCTCACGCTCTCGCAACCGTTTGTACACTAACATTTCGGTTTTTTGGCGGCATTGTTAGAGTAGGAGTGTTGAGACTGTTCCAGGAAAATTCCTCGGTCAGTTACAGCCGATTTTTGGCCGGGCAAGTTTCCTGGAACATTCCTTCTATGGATATGTGGGGTGCTTTAACGCAGTTTTACTCTGTTTTTTTAGTGTGTTGCAAGCAGGGGGCAGGTGGGGGGGGGGGGGTTAAATGTGCGATCACGTTGGTTTCGCTACTCCCTCACCGAAGCCAATCGTCGTGGGGCTGTCTTGCGATCGATTTGTGTGTTTTGATCGCTGTTTTTTGGTCGCTGCTGCTGCTGTGGCAGCAGCAGCAGCAACCAGGCTGATCAGTGAATTGTTTTTCTTGTCTTCCCATCGATGTGTGTGTGTTTGCCATTTTGATCGTTGCTGTTGCTCGTGCCCCTCTCCCCGGCCTCTATTCTGTGCCTTTTCGAGAATGAACATGGAACGTGAAAATGAAAATAAAAAATGGAAAGTAAGTGTGAAAAGTGAAAATATGAATGAACTGAATCATAAAAAAAATGAAAAAACGAGCACAAGAATGAAACGAAGAAACAAATGAAGAATGAAGAAAGAAAATAAAAGAATTAAAAAAAAATGCCATGGAAATGAAAAATGGACCTCGAGCAATCAAAATTGAACTAAACAAATGACGCTGAAAAACGAAAATGAACAATGAAAAATGGCAGGTGCACTTGTTCGTTCGGAAGAAGACCTTGGCGGCGTCGAAAGCGATGGTGGACCGACTTGCCGAAGAAAGTTCCGTGAGAGCCCTGATCTTGTTGTTGTTGTTGTTGTTGTTGTTGTTGTTGTTGTTGTTGTTGTTGTCGTTGTCGTTGTTGTTGTTGTTGTTGTTGTTGTTGTTGTTGTTGTTGTTGTTGTTGGTTGTTGTGATCCTTGTGATCCTTGTTAGTGTTTTATCGTGAACCCTGATGTTGTTGCTGTTGTTGTCGTCGTTGTCGTTGTTGTTGTTGTTGTTGTTGTTGTTGTCGTTGTTGTGATATTTGTGATCCTTGTGATTGTGTTTATCGTGTGTCACGCATGCTGTTGGTGGTGCTGGTGGTGTTGGTGTTGGTGGTGATGGTGATGGTGTTGTGATCATTATCTTTGCGTTTTATCGTGTGTTCGCGGTTGGTGCTGTTGGTGGTGGTGTTAATGCTGGTGGTGTTGGTGTTGGTGTGTTTTTTCGTCATAACTGACTTTTGAGAAGAAAAAAAAAAAAAAATGAGGCCCGACGCGACGCGCCATGTATGAACTTAAAAGGTGCATTGCGAAAATAAAACCAAACAAAAAACGATTTTGAGTATATTAGTTATTCGGTTGAATATATTAGATGACCGTCAGTTCAAAGATTGCCCCAAGAACTGCAGTAGCCTTTACTTTACCGTGTGTTCTTGCCCCACAAAATCGTACCAGGTACCAGATAAAAAAAAAGTACGAAATACCTCGTACGTAAATATGATATATGTTATGATTTTTGTGGTGGACTTGTCCGCACTTTTTTTTTTTTCAAGAGTGTCCAAAACGTGCGGCGAAGCCGCGCTCGGGTGGCGATCCTTAGTCTGGACTAGGGTTGGGATTAGGGTTCCGGGGTAGGGTTAGGGTTAGGGTTGGGTCGACGCCTTCTCGTGATTTGTTTTTGAAAAAAAAAAAAAGGAAAAAAAAACGTTCGTACCAAAAACACGTAAAAAACGGGCAAACAAATAATATAGTAGTATATTTGGAACTTTACCTGGGACGATTTGTGGGTTAGAAACCGGTGAAGGCTCCTCGAAAAGTGCTCCCTCCCTCGTAACACGTGTCATGAGTACCCGCGCCCACCCTCCCGCCGACCCGCACGTAGCCGGCTATGCATGAAAATGAAGTACACCCCCGCCCGTCTCGAAAGCGGATGCAGTGTCAAATTGCACAAACTACTAAGGCAAGCAACAAATGAGGTACGCCCAGCCCCCCCCCCTGCCTCCTCCAGGTGGAAGTACACCTCGGGACGGTGGTGGAGGACGTTCTGGGGAACGGTGCCGCGGACGGCACCGACGGGTCTCCGTTAACGGGGGCGCTGGTCAGAGACGAAGCGGGGGAGAGGGAGATACCGATCCGCGGGCTCTTCTACGCGATCGGACATAATCCGAACACCAACTTGTTCACGGTAAGAGCATACGAAGTTTTGACGCATGCTATGCCCTTAAGGTAGAGGTGGAGGTGCACCCTGAATTTTCTGAGCGTGGTCACCTGAGGAGCGCTCTATACCTTGCCCAAATCGCCCAAATATTAACTGATTTTTTGGACAACATAACAAATTGTTGTTCGCCGTTGAGAAATTACACATGACCTATATTACAGATTGTTGTTAGCCGTTGAAAATATCAGAAGATACATGTATCTACAGCAGGCGGCAGCATGATGAAAAAAAAAATCGAGAGTTCGTACGTACGTACACTTTTGTTTACTTTAGTTTCCTTCTTCGTCTAAACGCTTTGTGCGCACTCTTCGGTTTTAGGTGAAGATGCAGCAGTCTAGTTGATTCTTCTGTCGTTTTTGCCTCTGTTGTTGTTGTTGTTGTTGTTGCTGCTGCTGCTGCTGTGCATTGTGTTGATGCTCTGCTGCGGTCGGGGTAACTCGCATTTCTCGCGTCGCTCTTACTATGACCACTCCACAGGAAAGCCTTGTATATATGTACATAACTATTACTGCAGTACGTGTAAGTGCTATCATACACGATGAAAAATTCCATGACCCAAGTACAAAATGAAGAAAAAATTTCGACACAATAATTGTTGTATGGGGATAAGGAGCCTTTAATGGGTCATCCATCCTTATATTTCCGTTCATATGGGGTACGAGTATATACAATAACGTTTGGGTTACCAGTAGTAGCTCCCGGTATTTGTAATAAGGCGTGCCTGGTTGACGTCAACTGCGTGCGCTGGTGAGAAGGAAAAACGAAAACAAAAAAAGGATTTGTGTGGGAGCCATGCCTCGTCCAACCTGCACATATCCGGAGATCACCGTAAGGATCTCCCAAGCAGGTATCACCAATTCTCACGTCATGAGATCTCCGTCTCTTATCGTACAAACTGTGACGTCAGATCTCCTATGATCTCATCAGTAAGATCTCGGTACAATCCTTCGTCTACGGACAAACTATGGTTGGTAATATTGACCCGAGACATCTGATGTATGACGAGATGCGTCCCCCGCATCTCTCACAACTCTCACGGACCAGACTTGTCGTCAAGTCTGGAACCCGACACCTGGCGTGTATTCCACGCTACGCATACAAAGAAGAAACTGTTGCAAGCTTCGAGTCGAACCTTGAGTACCTGTATTCACATTTGTAACTGTACAGATTCATCCTATTACAACGGCAGGTTATATAGGGGATCTAGATTATCTAGTAATACTACTGTAGATGATCTATCTGTGCGACGTGTGGATCGTACGTTGTCACTTGTCATCCACTACTGTGTGCGCTGGTGGAAGATGTATAGAACAAAAACACAATACCAGATTATTTTTCGGAGAATTTTTTGGAGATATATCTGTCCGGCTTCGCAGTCTTGTATAGGATTCCCCCCCCCCCCACCCCTCATACGACTCGCCCAACATCTCAAGGTGCTTGGTGCAAGCAATGTCTGCCTGGTTGGTGAAAGCCCAACGTGCTCCGTCCCGGCATTGTAGGGATGCGAGGGTCTATGGTCGCACGACTACGGCCGTGCACGACTACGGCCGTGCTCGACATGAGTACCCCCCCTGGTGCAAGCAATGTCTACCTGGTCGGTGAACACCCGACGTGCTCCGTCCCGGCATGACATTGTAGGGATGCGAGGGTTTAAGGTCGTACGACTACCGCCATGCATGGCATGCGGCTAATGAGTACCCCCCCCCCCCTCGGAGTTGTCTCGTAGGAGGAGGAACGGTGCTCCGTTTCGACAGGGATGCGTGGCCAATGGCCAAATGACTAAGGCAAGCAACAAATGAGTACGCCCCCCGCCCTTCTTGTTATTATATGGAAACAACGTAATGAGCGCCCAAATGTTGGAGGTGTCTCTATTAGAAGTAGGAACGGTGCTCCGCCTCGGAAGGGATGCGTGGTCAATGGTCGTACGACTACTGCCATGCATGACATAAGTACCCCCCCCCCCCCCCCGCCCCCCGCCCCGCCCCCGCCCCCCGTCTTCCCATAAACCCTGTGCGCTTCATCGTACGCCTTATTTTCCGCTTCCACCGCCTCCTTTGTTCCATTTCATGAAACCCTATGCACTGCAGGGTCAAATACAGACGGACATGCAGGGCTACGTGAAGGTCAAGCCGGGTACCCCGAAAACGAACGTGGAAGGCGTGTTTGCGGCAGGGGATGTGCAAGACACGGAGTGGCGGCAGGTGTGTGTGTGTTTGTTTTTGTAGGGATTAAAAAAAGAGCAGTTTTATTTCCTAAACTATTATAGTAGAGGGCTGTTCAAGGGTTGGGTCAAACCTCGCGGGTCAGGTTGGGTCGGCTCGGGTCGGGTATCTGTGACCCGACCCGACCCATAAGAGTTTGAAAACCTCCTGACCCGACCCGACCCGACCTGACCCGACCCGACCCGACCCGACCCGATCCAAGCCGACCCGTGAGATTTCAAAAACTTCCTGACCCGCGAAGAGCCGTGCGAAACAGGTCGCAATGTCGTCTGAGCACTCAGATGTGGTGTGGTGTATTAGTCCGACGGGTAACTGTGACCCGACCCAACTCATAAGAGTTTGTAAACCTCCTGACCCGACCCGACCCGACTCGACCCGACCCGATCCAAGCCGGCCCGTGAGATTTCAAAAACTTCCTGACCCGCGAAGAACCGTGCGAAACAGGTCGCGATGTCGTCTGAGCACTCAGATGTGGTGTGGTGTATTAGTCCGACCTGTCCCCTGTTTTCCTGTCGAAGTAGTACGTCACTCGTTCCCGTATCTTACTGTAGTTCATATACGGATTGACCGGCCTTCCTGCAATATCATAACATGGTGTCGGCGCGTGTGGGTTGTTCACAGTAAGCCGTTCACACTTTTAAACAGATCATGATCTTGATGTTTCAGAGTGATGATCTAGATTTTTCAGAGGGCAGATAGATAGATAGATGGATAGATCCCTGATCTGTATGATCTGTATGATCTGTATGATCTGTATGATCTATGGCTCATGTTGCTGGGTGGGAGCCGTGTAACCTGCATGTGGAGATGCTTCCTGGGTTGGATCTGTACTACACAGATCTTGCACAAGATCTCGTAACGGCCGGTTTGGATCTAGATGATCTATCTGTAGATGATCTGTCTGTAGATGGTCTGTGTGTGGATGATATATCTGTAGATTGTATGTCTGTAGACGATCTGTTTGAAGATGATCTATCTGCTGTAGACGATCTATCTGTAGGTGATATATGTGTAGATGATCCTATGTGTAGATGGTCTCGTATCTGAATATTATATATATGTAGATAATCTATCTGTAGACGCTCTATCTGAATATTATATATCTGAAGATTATCCATCTGTAGATTTTCTGTCTGTAGATGATCTATCTGTAGACGATCTGTCCCGCGTGCGAAACCGTTCTTTCCTCTCGTCCACACCCATCAGAATCCATTGTCCGTGCTGATTCTCCACCCTACATATATGTACGATGGTGTAGAAAGAGAGAGATAATCAGGGCCTTCCTTGGGAAAATTCCCGAAGATTTCGGAAATCGAGTAAATCAACCATATCAAACTAACCAATACCGAATAAACAATGTTAAAAGCACCACAAGAACGACAAAACCACGGCGAATCAAATGGCGGTGTTTTTTTTTTTTTTTTTACGAAGTAGGAACCGCGGTATGGTCCATGGTAATTTACCACGGGAAATAATACACCGCAACATGGCAGCATGGAGACTAGCCAACGCGAATCAATAATGCCAAGGTAGAAGTACTTCGTATATACACACAAATTCCGTACGTGTGCGTCGGAGAAAGAAGAGCTCCTCTGCTTTACGTAACGTTTTCTTGTTTCTTGTTTTTTTTTTTTTTTTTTTTTTTTTTTTTTTTTTTTTTTTTCTTTTTTTTTTTTTTTTCTTGTTTTCTTGTTTTCTGTCTTCTCTTTCTGTTCATCCTTTTTTTTGTTTCGTGTCTTGTTTGACCCGAAAACAGTTCTTCCATTTACCTACATAGTACAGTAAGTAGCCCCCTTTTTCAGGGACCTCGCGATAAAACACACACAAGCACACCTCGGCTGTTGTGATGTTTTTTTTTTCTCTCTTCTCAAAAACTCGTCTTTTGCTTTGCAAGCTTGGTGTGATAACTTCGACCGCGCGTTCCAATACACGAAGAGGTTGTGTAGGTTTTAACCCCTTTAGTACTGCAGTACCGATGTGGGGACAAAACACTTGGAATTTGACTGAAATGTTTCTTTTTGTACAGTGCAGTACTAAAAGGGTTAAAAGCGGTTTACAAAATCTGCCCGTTTTTTGTACGTAACGAATACGCTGGTATCTATATACGTACGAAGTATGTAATATACCAGGTATACATTAGACTGGTGCTACGGTAGGGGCGTCGCTTTTCAGTCCATTATTTTCGGCGGGTGAGAGCCGCTCCGCCCAGTGACCACCATATTTCTTAGTGGTTTTTCAAGTCTTGACGCTTTAGGTTTTCGAGATATGCACCACCATGGTATGCTTGCTACACTGCGACAACAACATATCCCTGCGTCCAGTTTTGAGCGAGGTAAAGAGTGGAATAACCTTGGTAGTGAAAATCAGGCTACCCCCCCTACCGTAGCACCAGTCCATATATTTGTTTCCATCTCCATTTATTTTCTTGTCCCTTCGTTTCTATCTCCTTGGTCGTAACTCAGATCCGGGGTCACCAAGTAGGGTCTTCTTCTCCCTCCCCACTACGGTATATATATATGTACATCTCTTTGATCTGTTATTGTATTACTCCCCGTGGCTGGCAGGCGGTTACTGCGGCGGGGACGGGGTGCACGGCCGCCCTGGCTGCCGAGCGGTACCTGACGGCGAACGGCCTGCTGAAGGAGGTGCACCAGGAGCGGCAGAAGGACGGGCCCAAGGTGGTTAAGGAGGTCGAAAAAACGGTACGTTCTGCTTGTTGTTGTCGTCGTCGTGCCATATTAACTCGTCCCCAGAAAGATAGTCGGTGGTAAAACAGGGCAGACAGACTCCAGATCTATATGGGCTATGACCCTTTTTTTGGAGGGTCATAGCCCATATAGCCCATAGCTCCAGATACTCTGGAGTCAAAGAATACCCCAGGAAAAAAATGAAATGAACTGAAATGAAATGAAACGAAATGAAATGAAATGAAATTACCAGGTATATGAAAGAAAAGAAAAGAAAACAATACCAAACAGTACCAGTATGCAGCAGTACAGTATACGATACACATTATATTAGCGGAAACACATCGTACACCTCGAACAGGGAAACAAATTATTTCAGCTTGTCATATATACGTACGTACGTACTGTACGTGCGTGCGGTGTGCGCTGAGGCTTTCGCACTTCGAAACAGATCATCGATTTCCACTTTTGATGATCTACAGGGTAGTAGATATCTTCCTGATCTGTAGGGGATTATTGTACGTATATATAACTCATGTTTCCTGGGTTGGGTCTGTACGTCTGTACTATACACATCTTGCGCGGTCAGGATCTACTGTAGATGAACTATCTGTAGATGAACTGTCTGTAATAAATTGTCTGTAGATTCACTATCTGTAAATGATCTAATCTGTAGATTATTATCTGTAGATCACTTGTCTGTAGATCATCCATCTGTAGAATCCAGTACACTGATTGATTTTGAGGACAGCACAGCCGCTACTGACAAGACGAGAGTCAGCCAGTGCCCAGCCCTACTTACTAGCCTCTTTTTCTTACCCGTCGTTCCTCTCGTCCGTGTTCCGTCTCGCGCATGTTTTTTTTTTTGCCGATGGTCAGCCGGCTGTGGAAGACAGCAAGACCTTCGACATCGACGAAACGAGGCACATGGGGGCGTACGCTTATCAACGGCTATGTGAGTCTCCTTCCCACTAATCAACGGCTATGTTAGACCGTCTCCCAGTATCCTCTCCCCTCCATCCCTCTTTCTCTTGTTGTTTATCTTCTCTCCGCTCCCGTCTCTTCGCCTCCTGTTGTCGATCCGCGTGCGATTGTCGGTGGTGGTCGGAGACGACGCGCGAAGTGTGTAGTGTGTATGGCAAGGTCACACGCTAAGCTCTACTGTTGGTGTTGGTAGTGGTGTTGGTGGTGGTGTTGTTGTTGGTGGTGACGTTGTCGTTGTTGTTGTTGTTGTTGATAATGACGTTGTTGATGATGTTGATGTTGTTGGTGTTGTTGTTGTTGATAATGACGTTGTTGTTGATGTTGATGTTGTTGGTGTTGTTGTTGTTGTCGTCGCCAGGTTGTTGTTGTTGTTGCTGCTGCTTCTGCTGCTGCTGGTGCGACGCTCTCCCGCGCCCGATGACCTGCCCACCTGTACCATCGACGGCGCGTCCCATAACCCGCTCCGCCCCTTCCTCCTCCTTCTCCTTTGTCCGTTCTCTTTGCTTCCCCCATTTGCTCTCTTTCTCTCCCCCGCCTCTTCCTCCCTCCCTCAAAAAAAAAAACCTCCCCCCCTCCCTCTCTCCCTCCCTTTCTCCGCCATGGCTCGGGGTCCACGAGCAGACTTCGAGAGCGACCGACCCCTGATGGTGAAATACATCAGCCCCACCTGTGGACCGTGCAAGGTATGTACTTAGATGCTGTTTATCTCTCCCCCCCTCTTTCTCCCTTCCCTCTCCTCCTCCGTTCTTCCCTTCGTTTCCTCCTCCTCCTGTTCCCCTCGTTTGCGTCGCTTACCAGCGTCTGTATGCGCCTTCCCTCGACTTCTGCGGCTCGCTCCTCACTTCTCCCCCTCCTCCTCCTCGCTCCCTCGCTCCATCCTCGTCCTTGTCTGGCCATCCTTCCTCCTCGGCTTCTCCTCTCTCCGACTCTCTCCTCCTCCTCCTCCTCCTCCTCCTCCTGCTGCTGCTCCTCCTCCTCCTCCTCCTCCTGCTTTTCCTCCTTCTCGGCTTCCTCCTCCTCCTTGTTCTAGTCTTGATCCCACAGCTTATTACGGAGAACCATAGTAAACACTAGTAAATAGGACCAATTATTGTTAGTAAAAATAGGTATTAATAAATAGGTTTCAGTGTCGGTCGCCCCGATGGTCTAGAGGTAACCTCGAACGCTTCTGAACGTTGATGTCTGGAGTTCGAATCTCACGTGGGTCGGACTTTTGAGTTTATTTGCAAAAATAAATTAAAAAAAAAACGGAATCAACTGCTGAGAGCGCCAATTAATAGTAGCGTGGGTAGGCACAATTCGATGCAAGTCGACGAGGGAAGGAAAGGCTGAAGTCTTCTCGCGATAAAAATGCAAGGCAAGAACCGTAGTGGGGGAGGAGGGAGAGGAGCCTACTTTGTGACCCCGGATCTGAGTTACGACTAGGGAGGAGAGAGGAAGGAAGGGCGAGGATAATAAATGGGATGGACAAGAAAAAAAAAAAAAAAAAAAAAAAAAAAAAAAAGTGTGTACCGTAGGTCCTATTTACTACATTAGCCCACCCCGTACGTACTGTACCAGGTAGTAGTTTTTGTTAAATGCATATTTGCAAATCTGTGAAATGGCGCGCTTTTCTTTCGCGAAAAAAAGTTCACTCGCTTTTTTTGCTTTTTTGTCACGATTCGACGAAGTGACCCCCGCCGCTATTGTTGCTCGTTACGTATAGTACGTAGGACCGAACGACCTCTAATACGGGTGACTTCGTATAGTAAATAGAACCTACGGTATACACAAAAACCTATATATTCGACTATTTTTACTAGAAATAGTTGGTTCTATTTACTAGTGTTTACTATAGTCTCCCGTAAAAGTAAATCGGATTTTGTTTCGGAATTTTTTTTTTCGGAATTGCTTTTTTGGGGGGGAAGAGCCCACTCAGTCGGCTGAGCCCTGCGGCGCCGAATAGGCGCCATTTCTGTTTTTTTTTTTTTTTTTTTTTTTTTTTAAGGGCCGGTATTAAAGGGTTCTTTTCATTGGTCAACACACGCACCAGCACCAATTTTTATGCCCCAAGATCCTAATCTTTGGTGCTGGTGCGTGTGTTGACCAATGAAAAGCGGATTTGAATAAAAAAAATTCCAAATTGATTTTTTTCTTCTTCGTTAAAACGGGCCCTAATATGCAATTTCGTGTAGTAAAAGGGCCATTAATTACTATCGGGAGAGTTTTTTTCCCCCCATGATTTGTGATTTGTTTTCCTGGTATTCCCCCCATGATTTGTGATTTGTTTTCCTGGTATTTTTCCCTCTGTGAAAATTTTCACATATTTAGGAAATTATTTCACAAATCATGGAACTTATTTCACAAATATGTTGGGGGAAAAAAATCTCCCCGATAATAACGTATTTTTATCGTAGGAAACTGCTCTCGATCGTTTTCGGGACAACCTATTTGGAATTAGACTGGGGTAGTTTTTGCCAGTGTTATCACTCTGGACGGAAATTTAAGGACCGCTTGGTCGTGATGTTAGTGTCTAAAACGGTCCTTATGTTGCCGCCCAGAGTGGTATGCTACGTGCATGATGGTAAAAAGCTCGTCAACCGTATGATGCTTCTTTTTTGTATGCGTGTACCTGGTATGCGTTTTTGTTTTTGTTTTTGTTCTTGTTTTTTTGTCCATCCCCTCTTTTTTTGTTACCTTCGCTCTTGTTTTTCTCGCTCTTGTATTAAATAGTAGTAACTCAGATCCGGGGTCACATATAATAGCAGCCCCCCCCCCCCTAATTAACGCATTGAAGCTGTCATCTATTATGTGCAAGTCCGCCTCACAAGCGGTCACCCTTCATGCGACTCGCCGAACACCTCACGGCGCTTCGCGCTTGGTGCTACCCATGTCTGCCTGGTTGGTGAAAACCCAACATGCTCCGTCCCGGCGTTGTAGGGATGCGAGGGTCTATGGTCATATGACTACGGCCGTGCACGACATGAGTACCCCCCCCCCCCCCCCCCCCCCCCCCCACGGTATATATTATGTGCCTTTTGCATTTTTATCGCGAGAAGACTTTCATTCAGCCCACATTGAAGTCGGTCGCCCCGATGGTCTAGTCGTACCTCTCGAATGCTTTTAAGTTTTTTTTTTTTCCGGGGTTCCAAGTCTCACGTGGGTCGAACTTTTGAGTTTATTTGCAAAGATGAATAAATGCCGGAATCAACCGCTGAGAACGCCTAGTAGCGTGGGTAGGCACAATTCGATGATAAATAGTCGACGAGGGAAGAAAGGGCCGAAGTCTTGTCGCGATAAAAATGCCACGAGGCACGAACCGTAGTGGGGGAGGAGGGAGAAGAGCCTACTTAGTGACCCCAGATCTGAGTTACGACTAGTAGGAAGGAGAGATAAAAGAAGGGCGAAGATAATAAAATGGATGGGGGGGGAAAAAAAAAAAAAGTGGTTTGCTTTTGTATGACACACACGCGGTTTGTCTGTCTGTCTGTCTGTCTGTCTGTCTGTCTGTCTGTCTGTCTGTCTGTCTGTCTGTCTGTCTGTCTGTCTGTCTGTCTGTCTGTCGGCTACGTGCTTTCTCTTGCAGGCGTTGGGTCGGCTGCTGGACAGAGTGGTGGAGGAGATGGCCGATGAGATTCACTTCGTCGAGATCGACATCGCGGAGTCGCCCGATATTGCCCAAAACGCCGGCATCACTGGAACTCCCACCGTGCAGGTAAAAATGAAGAGACACTGAGAATTGAGAGTCGCGACTTTGAAATGAAATCACGACTACGGGGACATTTACAGTAGTATTGATCCGTCGAGGGGGGGACACTTGGTGTTGGGGGGATTTAGTATTCATCTCCAAGGGGGGATTTAGTATTCACCCCCGGGGGGGAATTTAGTATGCATCCCCGGGTTTTAGACCTTGCGTTTCGAGTGAAACCTACTGTAGTGTGCATCCCCCTGGAGGGGAATTTAGTATTTCATCCCCGGGGGGGGGGGTTAGTATGTATCCCCGGGTTTCAGGCCTTGCGTTTCGAGTTCCCCGGTGTCGTTATTCAATTTGTCGCGTACGAAGTCGTGCTGGTTAAGGTTACAGGGGTCGGGTTGGGGTCTACTACGCCCCTGCCTTGATCCTGAAGGCATTGCAGCAGTAGACCATGCAGTAGTAACGACGCTGCTTTTTTTCATTTTTGTTTCCATTTTTTTCTTCCATGTTTCACCTTATTGTCCCCCGCTGCCGCTTTTTCTATTTCTGCCGGGGGGGGGGGTCGTTTTTTTTTTCGTTCTTGTTTTTGTTTTGTTTTTCACCTGTTTCTCCTCTGCTGCTGCCGCTTTCTCTTTCTGACATTTGTTTTCGTTTTCGTTTTTTTTTCTTCACTTTTCTCCTCGTTTTTTTTTGGGTGTTCCCCGTTTGTGTTCGGTGTGTTTGTTTGTTTGTTTGTTTGTTTTTCTGTTTGTTGTTTGTTTGTGTGTGTTTGTTTTTGTTTGTTTGTTTGTTTGTTTTTGTTTGTTTTTGTTTGTTTATTTTTTTGTTTTTTTGTTTATTTGTTTTGTTTGTTTGTTTGTTTGTGTTTGTTTGTTTGTTTGTTTGCTTGTGTGTGTTTGTTTGTTTTGTTTGTTTGTTTGTTTGTTTATTCGTTCGTTCGGTTGTTTATTCGTTCGTTTATTCGTTCGTTCGTTCGTTTGTTTATTCGTTCGTTCGGTTGTTTATTCGTTCGTTCGTTTGTTTATTCGTTCGTTCGGTTGTTTATTCGTTCGTTTATTCGTCCGTTCGTTTGTTTATTATATTATTTGCCTTCCGACAATGTGCAGGGCATTATTCATTCAGAATGAAAAAGCTGACCCAATTTGTCGAATACCACCAATCTCCTCCAACCAATTCTCCTCCCCTCCGTGTACTCAATAGAATACGCACTACCACCGTTCACCCAAATATTGTACCTGCTACATATTTATGTTTCCCTTCTTCATCCAATGATCGACACACCTCATACCTGAACATATTTAAATTTCGTGACGACCGGCCGACAAAATCCCAATGCAATAAATCCTCCCACTCATTTCCCCTATCTAACATTGCTATACGAGTAAAGCTACGGATTCGACCGTATAGGTAGATATATTATATTATCAATAGTTACGGCTACTTTAATAACTTCGGCGGCACATAAACCTCTGAACTCTATTGTTATTGTTATTGTTTTGCAGGAAAAACCGCTGTAATGCGACGTATTTGAGCTGTGTCTTAACCGCCGGGTAGGGAGCTCGGAACGAACCGAATTGGAAATCGTATTTTTGCTAGTAGTGTTGATTGCGTAATTGGATGTAATGGATTCCGTGCAGCCCAACGCCAGCAGTTAGTTTTTATCAAGAAGGACAAGGGCGGCCGAGGATTTGGATATCATACACCTAACCCCCCCCCCCCCCCCCCCCCCCCCCCCCCCTCCTCCTCCCCCCCGTCTCACTGCACGCTGGGGGCCTTGGGCCCTCGCTGTTGCTTGAATTTTGAATTGTTGATTTTGAGCTTTCTTTGCAGTTTTTTTTTTCGTTTTTTTGGGGGGGCGGGGGGGGGGTTAGCGGTTGGTGCTTGTGCTTTTGGTGAGCGCCGAATGGAGCAAGCGTGTTTTTCCTGCCGCCAGTTACCGTTACCGCTGCTGTTAGCGTTAGCGTTACTGCTGCCGTTACTGACGCGGTTACCGTTGCTGCTGTAACTACAGTCACTGTTGATGTTACGGTTGCAGCCGCTGTTACCGTTGCATTGGCCGTTGCCGTTGCTGTTACCGCTACAGTTGAAGTTTATGTCCCAGTTACAGCAGTTGCCGCTACTACTGTTATTGAGCCGAGGCTCAAGAAAGATTGAGTCGAGGCTCAAGAAAGATTGAGTCGAGGCTCAAGATTGAATCGAGGCTCAAGATTGAGTCGAGGCTCTCAAGATTGGATCGAGACTCAAGATTGAGTAGCGGGCGGGAGGGGGGGCTCGGGATTGGATCGCCTACCATGCCCTGCCTTGTTTTTGCAGAAAGGCCGTGTGTAAAACGGGAGGAGGCATTATTTTGAGACAGGGGTAGGGGGGGTAGGTTTAGGGCTGGCGGTCCCGTCGCCTTTTTTTTTTGGACTACTTGTCGCGTGTGCGGAGAGGGAGAGCGTGCATACGATGCGCGGATCGGATGTGTTTTGTTGTTGTGTTTTTGTCTTTTGGGAAAGAAAAGGCTTGTGCATGTGTGTCTGTGTGTCTGTCTGTGTGTGTGCCCCGTAGCGTTGGGTGTTGGCGTTGAGGGTTCCATTATTACGTAAGAAATCGTTGGGGTATTTATTTACTACGGATAGATATTTTGTTTTTTTTTGCTTTTTTAAACGAGCAGCAGCAGCAGCAGCGGTAGAGATAGCAGCAGCAGCGGCAGCAGGAGGAGGAGGAGGAGGAGGAGGAACAGCCGCAGTAGCAGCGGCAGCAGCAGGAACAGCCGCAGTAGCAGCCGTAGCAGGAACAGCCGCTGCAGAAGCAGCAGCAGCAGGAACAGCCGCAGTAGCAGCAGCAGGAGGAATAGGAACAGCAGCGAGCGGTATGTAGATGTGGCGGTGGCAGCAGCGGTAGCGGTGGCGCCGGTGCGGGAATACGTAGTAGAAGCAGCGGCACTGCGCAGACCAGACATGGTAATGATGATGATGATGATGATGATGATGATGATGATAATAATGGTGATGGTGATGGTGATGGTGATGATGATGATGATGGTGGTGGTGATGATGATGATGGTGGTGATGATGATGATGATGATGATGATAGTGATGATGATGATGATGATGATGGTGATGACGATGGTGATGCTGATGATGATGATTATGATGATATATGATAGAGGCACCTCTTTTATTGGCCGGGAAAACCCTTCAATCCATCCAGTTCATTCAATTATTATTAACCCATTCAGAACTACTGAAAAAAACGTCCCACACTAATTCCAACTATTTTGTCCCCAAATATGTACGACCAGTTCTTAAGGGGTTAACTCGTGATCTGACCTGTCTTGAAAAACATGGAGCAAGCGTTCACTCTTCTTCTCGTTGCTGAATGTGGCCACCTCCTCTCGTTTATACGACCGTCAACATTGAATCATTCCATTCAGCAGTGCAGGGGAGTTTATCACACGCCAGCACGCATCATATCGTTGGCGCTGCATTGCGTTCAAGTGTATGTATGTTTCCTACTTTGTTGAATCTGTATGCAGTACTACTCTCTAGGCTACCCTCGTACTACAAGCAGGATTATCTATATATCCAAGACTCCAAAAGCCCTTCGTTTCGTGAACAAATGCCACAAAACGGTATACCCGTGCGTTTTACGCCAGTTTACGGTAGCAAAGTCCACGAAAAAGTAATCGAAACGTCGGTACGTACGACTATCCCCTTATTTTATACCGTTTTCTGGCAAACGGCAACAGATGAAAAAAGTCTCCGTTTCGTATATATAGTCTGCCAAAAAATCGGCACACGGGTCTGTTTTACGTCGGTTCCCGGTATACATCACAACGAACGCCATCAGGTTTGGATCTACAGCAGTACATGATCTAGACGATCTGTCCGTGTCCGACGCGTGCAAGTTTGGCTTTGCCTTTCTCTCGTCGGGTTTCTGTCTGAGCCAGCAAGCAAGCCCTTTAAATTTTGCCTTGCCTCTCAAGGGTTTCCCATGGTTCGTTTTCCCAATCAGACGCATGCTACGATAGAGGTGCACCATGTTTTTTTCTGAGCTCCTCGCTTGGAGGAGCGTTTTACCTCACCGAAAATATCATTTTGGAGAAAAATAAAAGTGTGCTGTCGGATGTGAAATCTCATGACCGAAATATGCGCTGAAACAGAATTCGTCACAAGAAAAAATGAAAAGTCCGACGAATTTGGGTGAATGAGCCCGATCGTCCAGAAAACGATTCAGCCAAAAAGTGTTTTTCCTCTACCGTAGCACGCGTCAACAACGAACCAAAAAACGAAAACACTTATTTTATACGTACTGTAATACTCGTTTTGAAGAAAACCACGAGGAGAGCTTGAGTCAGAAAAAAAAAACCGATGAAAATGCACGAGCGGTGGGAATTGATGCTGAATTAACCCTCTCTCTGTGCGAAAACAAAATAAAGAGGCGCGTATCGGGGGGGGAGGGGTGTACTCATTTGTTGCTTGCCTTAGTCATTTGGCCATTGACCACGCATCCCTTTCGAGACGGAGCACCGTTCCTACTCCTAATAGAGACACCTCCAACACTTGGGCGCTCATTACGTTGTTTCCATATATTACAAAGAAACTTTTTGCTAATCTTATCCCCTTCCTGTTTCGCCGCCTGTGGCCACCATCTATCTCCTAAGATAGCGATCGTTTTCTCGCTACTATTTAGTGTACCAAACTGCTCACGGGGGGGGGGAGGGGGGGAGGAACCTGTGACTACACGGCCTTGTCCAGTAGAGCTGGAAAGTAAAAGCGGTGGGAAAAAAACAAAAATGTAATTGATTCGTAGATTATACATGTCGCTGGGTTGAGGTCGCGGCTCTGGCCGTCCTATTAAACCGGGGGGGGGGGGCGGGGCGCTCGGCCCTTTTTATAGGGCGGGGGGGGGGGGTCGTGTACCCATCGTTTCGGCATGACATTTTTTTCTACGCGACAAATTTCACGGCGATCATTAACGATGGGTGACGGGTGGTGGGTGGTGGTGATGACTCAAAGATGGACGCAACGCACAAAAAAAAAGAAGGAAACAAAAAAAGAGGAGTCATGAAGTGGACGTTGGACAACCAACCTTGCCAACCTTCCTAGATTGTAACAATATAATCATAACACTTTTTTATATCACAAAACCATCAAATCGTACAGCTGCAGTGCAGCATCATCATCGAGTCAGCGGCAGGCAGCCAACAACACAACAAGCAAACGCAAAACATTGGCGGTGGTTTCCATGCTTGTTGCATGTGCATGTATGACCATATCTCCCCCTCTCTCTCCCTCTTTCTCCCTTCTCCTCCCCATCCCCTCTCCTAATTCTCTCTCCCCTCCTTCCCCCCCTCTCCACCCCCCTCTGCTCTCTTTCTTTGCCTATACTCTCATATACGCTAAAAACCAAGAACTTTTTTGTTTTGCCTGCTGGATAAAAAAAAGTCGCGGCTCCATCGCCTCACCCTTCATCATTAACATCAAGGAGAGTGCGCAGTTAAAAGGGGGATACCTGACGTACTACTATCTCACGGCGACCCCCCCCCCCCCCCCCCCCCCCCCCCCCCCCCCCCCCCCCCCCCCCCCCCCTCCCCCCCTTTCCCCCTGACCTCCGCCTCCTCCTCCTCTTCTTCCCTCCCACCGCGCCCCACCCCACCCGAATAGACGCAATCAACTAGGTAGACGTGTATACATCGAATATTATGTCGTTGCGTGTTTTTTTTCTTTCGCTTGTTGCCCCAAACGGCACCTACAGCGAGAGAGAAGAGCAAACCCAACAGCCACAATCCCAAGCTTTCTTCTTTCAACCCCCCCCCCTCCTCCCCCCCGCGCCGCTAACCCCGCCCCGGCCGAATTGTTTTTCCAATCTGTGTGTGTTCGTTGTTTCGCCTGACAAGGGTATCATCACACCATTTACCACCACCACCTCAGATGCCCTGCACATAGGCACCCCACCACCTCAGATGCCCTGCACATAGGCACCCACCCACCATCCCACCCACCCACCCACCCGCAATCACTCCTCTTCCACACCCCCCCAGTCCCGGCATTGTAGGGATGCGAGGGTCTATGGTCATACGACTACGGCCCTGCACGACATTTTTTTTTTTTTTTTTTTTTTTTCCCTCCCTCTTCGTCTTGGGTTCTCCCTCCGCTCGCTTTCGAGGGCTCTTTTTTTTTTG
>MEHQ01001318.1:333692-345306 GCA_008828725.1 Saccharina japonica
CCCCCCCCCCTCCCCCCCCCAAAAAAAACGCCTGTTAACCATATCAACAACCTAACGTGTATGTCATGTCATGCCATACATACCTCGCAACGCTTCACCCGGACGCCACGGCACCATAGCTCTAGCAGGAGCTGGCTACCGGACGAGAAGTAACCGCTCCCATGCTTTCGTCCGTTCTCCCAGACCCCATCGTACACGGCCTGGTTAGCGTACGTGTACGTGCCCGACCCGGACTGCTCCCCCCGCTGTTGTTGCGTTGAGACCACAACAGTAGTAGTAGTGGTGGTAGTAGTGGTAGTGGTAGTAGTGGTAGTAGTGGTAGTAGTGGTAGTAGTGGTAGTAGTGGTAGTAGTGGTAGTAGTAGTAGTAGTAGTAGTAGTAGTAGTAGTAGTAGTAGTAGTAGTAGTAGTAGTAGTAGTAGTAGTAGTAGTAGTAGTAGTAGTAGTAGCAGTAGCAGTACAATTATGTGTATATACAGGGTGCAGCGTCGGGCGGGGCGGGGTGGGGCGGGGTGGGGCGGGGTGAACAATCGTTGCTGGGAAACGTTTTTGGTACAAGTATTACTGCTCAGTTTGTTCATTCTCGCAGGCATTTTTTTTTAATAACTCGTCAACCATGTGGAGCAGAAAAAAAGTGGTCACAGCAGTATCAAAGATGTCGGGAGACATGTCAAGCAAGGCAAAACATGTGCTGTCAAGGGTGTATATAGGGCCGAATTGCTCCACACTAGAACCTAGTAGTTTGGTGTCAGTCATGGCACGGCATGTCAAGGCAAAGCTGCTGTCTGTCAAGGGTTGAAAGTCCTGTCTCCCGACATCTTTGGTCACAGGTAGGTAGGAAGGCAGGCAGGCATCTTTCCCTTTGCAACTTACCACGTCTGCATATGACAGTAAGGGTTGTTTAGGGTTCAGTTCAAATGTATTTAGGGTTCAGTTCAGAGATACAGAGATAGAGATAGACAAGACAGACAGATAAACAAACATGCAGCCCTCGGCAGGGTAACAAGTCCATTCGTCAAAGACTACAATCAAACGAGACATCTACCACAACAAAAACCGGCACGGGTCGGGTTAAGACAATTTTTTTTTAGAAATATCACGGGTCGGGTCGGGTCAGGAGGTTTTCAAACTCTCACTATTCGGGTCGGGTCGGTTCGGGTCGGGTCGGGTGGGGTCAGGTCAGGTCACCCTTACCCGACCCGAACCGACCCGACCCATGAACAGTCCCTATGACGTATAATGACGTACCTCCCAGTCTCCCTCGTAGCAGTCCCCGTTGGCCCAGTGATAGGTGCCACACCCCTGTCTTAGGTCGAGGCAGTATTCCCCCTCGTGTCTGTCTCCATTGGCGAAGACCTTCATGCCCCATCCATGAGCCTTGTCATCGTGCCACCTGGGTTTATAGGGTATTAATAAGAAGGTTGGCAAATGACGCCGAGAACATTTAAAGGGCGGATTTTTGGATAAATTCGTTGTTTTGATTGTTGTTTTGTTGTTGTTCATGCCCTATCCATCCATGAAATGTGACATATATTTTTGGACCAAATCTGTTTTTTTTTCATTAAATATGGGTATAACGCCGTCCAACGAAACGAAACCCCAACGAGGAAGGAAGTCAAGAAAGCTGGCGTACGTTTAAACAAGTATAATACGTACCTTTGTCCCGAAATATAAGCACCTTGTATACATTAATATTTAATAAAAATGTCACTCATATTTCGGGACAGAGTGGTATGAAATATAAACAACAGTACGTATATCAATACTCGTAGTATAAACAATATGACACCACGTTAATGGCTTCACTTTCCGTCGTAGACACACCCATGTTGGCCAAAAACGCCGTCCAATAAAATGAAAACCCTAACTAACACGGATGCCGAGAAATACTACGCACGTATATACATGCATGTGATACCAGGTACGACAGCAGTGGTATTATATTTTCATATGTACGTATGATAACACGAAATATAATATGGACGACAAAATACAAAATACAAACATGCTGACAACCACAGGTACGAGAGCAGTGGTATTTTATGTTCATGCGTAATGATAAATAACACACGGAAGTATAACACGACAAAAATACAAACATGTTGACAAAAAGATGAATCGACTCACTCTCCGTCGTAGACATCCCCGTTGGCCATGTACTTGACCCCCTTTCCGGACATGCGGCCCTCCCCCCAGTACCCCTCGTAGCGGTCGCCGCTGTCCCAGGTGTAACAGCCGTAGCCGTGCCGCTTGTCTTCGTGGTAGTCCCCCTCGTGCCGGTCCCCGCAGGCGAACACCTTCGATCGAACAAAAACAAACAAACAAACAAACAAGAACAACAATGGAGCCAACGCACAACAAAGACAGCGTGAGCGTTGTGGTGTCAGGTTGGTGAGATTATGTCGTTATCGTTTTGAGCATTCACGGTTATCGTTACCGTTATCATTCGTAACGGTTATCGTCATCGGTATCATTTATCGATATCGTTGTCAATATCGGTTACATCGTTATCGGCCATATATCGGTTATCGTTACCATTAACGGTTATCGATATCGTCACCATTATCGGTAAAATCGTTATCGCTTCTCATATTGTAACAGTTATCGTTATCACTTACAACGGTTATCGCGATCACTAAACATTACCGCTATCATATCGTCATCATCAACGGTCATCATTATTCACTCAAGGCTATGTACCGTTTTCGCCACCACTATCGGTTATCGTTTATCAATATCATTATCGATATCGGGGTTTCACTCTCTGCATGCCACCATTATCGGTTATCGTTTATCAATACCACTATCGATATATCGGGATTTCACTCTCTGCACACACCTTAACGCCGTTGCCCTCAGCCTTGTCGTTTTCCCAGGTGCCGTTGTAGACGTCTCCGTTGGCCATGACCTTGACCCCCTTCCCGTGCATGCGGCCGTTGCGCCACTCTCCTTCGTATCGGTCACCGTTAATCCTGCAACAACAGCAACAACAGCAAACCAAGGATGAAAACACATACCTCCCAGAGATGACGACATAGACAATCTACATAATCTACGTACGACTCTGGCCCGAAATATAAGGATAATTTCGATTGGATTTTAATCTAGAAATGGTCCTAATATTTCCGTCTAGAGTGGTATATTTACATGGGCCGCAAATCGGATAGATCACGATCTGCGTACGTCATCTACATCATCTATTTGCGGGGGACCATAGTAAATACTAGTAAATAGAACCTACGGTACAATACAAAAACCTATATATTACCCTATTTCGATTAACAATCATTGGTCCTATTAACAACGGTTCCCCGTAAATATCATACATACCTGTAGATCGTCTAAATACGCAGACGCGTGTTTGCCTTTAGTAACCCATTCAGAACGAAAAAATGTATCCCACACTAATTCCAAGTAGTTTGTCCCCCAAAACGGGGGACCGGTTCTTAAGGGGTTAAAATGTACAGAGGGGTACGTATGAAAAAAAATCAGCACTTTCAACTTTTGTGGGACCGTTGAATACTACTGTAGTTCAACTCACCACATGTATATTCCGAAGCCGCAGCGCTTGTCCTCCTTGTAGCATCCCTCGTGACGGTCTCCGCATCGGAACTGTTTCTCGCCCCACCCATCGGCCATACCTCCTTTCCACGCCCCTGACGAAAAAAAGAACAATCGAACAAGAAGAAAAAAAAACAAGAAAATAAAAAAGAATACACATAAAATACAGCAGCAGTACGTACGTACTGTATACTCGTATATTGCTCCTTCTACCGCACCGAAACACCGACCCGACCCGACCCGCGGGGGTTGACCGGGCCCATGAACAACCCTGCTATCACTAGACGTCCCTAACCCTTTTAGGACTGCAGTCCCGTTTTGGGGACAAAGCACTCTAATTCTAAGTAATTTGTCCCCAAAACGGGACTCCAGTCCTGCAAGGGCTAAAAACAAACAAACACATCATTAACGCCACCACAATTTTGCCACCGAAAAACAATGAACAATGCCTCCACCTTCGTATTAATACGAGTATATAACATAAAACTCGACAAAAACACAAGAGGTAAAGATGCCAACATGATGTGCCACCGAAAAAAACATACTATTACCGAGGACCAAAGTAAATAGGACCACATAATGTTAGTAAAAGTAGTTAAATATATAGTTTTTTTTTTGTGTTTATCATAGGTCCTATTTACTATTAATAGTGTTTACTATGGCCCCCCTTACTATCACGGGGGAACGTACAGGCAGTAGTAATCAGGACCAGATATGCTCAGTAAAAATACTGGAATATGTTACATTGTCCTGCTGACCCGGGTAGTATCCAGGGGAGTCACTGAACTATATCCTTAACGAGGAATAAACACATAACACGCGCGAACGGCTTATTATAAAATCGAGTAGTAACTACCAGGCTCCTAGTACATCACGAAGCCTACACCAATACCACAAATAACACATAGAACAAAAATTCTACGCAGCTCGCAAAGTTGAGTATCTACTATTCAATCGGTTGAACTCACAGCTGACGTACTTATAATAATTTGATTTAATATGTAGGTTATAGCCGGTCGCCCCGGTGGTCTAACAGGTAGCCACGAAGTCAGTTAGGTTGGAAGTCGAGGGTTCGAGTCTCCATATTATGGAGATTTTTATTCTCAAATGACACCAACGACTGTCGAGAGCGCATATTATAGAGTGGGTAAGCACAATTCGACGAGAGCTGACGAGGGAAGAAAGTGCTGAAATCTTCTCGCGATAAAAATGTAAGGCAAGAACCGTAGTGAGGGAGGAGGGAGAAGATACCACTTTGTGACCCCGGATCTGAGTTGCGACTACTTATAGGAAGGAGATAGAAAGGAAGGGCGAAGATAATGGATGGGATGGAAAAAAAAAAGAAAAAAAAAGTGTACGGTATGGGTCCTGATCACTATGGATAATCCCCCGTAAATGTTACTGGTACCCCAAAATACAAAATATGCCACCTTCGTAAACGTCCCCGTTGCCCATCTTCTTCACTCCGTGGCCGTGCATCTTTCCCGCCCTCCAGTCGCCCTCGTACATGTCTCCCTTGCTCCACATGAAGGTCCCCTTCCCGTGCATCATGCCGTCTTTCCAGTCCCCCTTGTAACGGTCCCTGGAACGATCCATCGATACAATCAACCAATCAAAAGCGCAGACAGACAAGACAAGACAAGACACCAAAGGACGGGGCAGGGCAGGGCAAGGCGGGCAGGACAGGGCGGGACAGGGCAGACCGGATAGGGCGGGGTAGGACAGGATAGACGTGAGAAAAAGCAACAACGGCAACAACAGCAACAACGGCAACAACAGCAACAACGACCACAACAACAAAAACAACAACAATAACAGCGACCACAACAACAACAACAACAACAACAACAACAACAACAACCACCACCACCACCAACCACAACGGATACACATGAAAATAACTATTAATACTACAGCACTACAGCTGTTGTTAAAAATCCGCGCATCAGGACATACACATATATATATACCTGGTACCTGGTATACACAGATTGAAAACAATAAAAAACGACAGCCGCGAGGGCGAGAATTTCGTCGAAACTCATCGTTCTTTGCAAGCTGCGTGGTATACTTCGATACATAGCGTGCGCTAGAAGTTTCCAGGGAAGTAATCAAACTTTGGTCGAACAGTTCGTCGGTCGTTAACACCCCTTTAATACCAAGTAAAATCCGGATTCCGCCTACGAACTCGAAAGGCAAACGCCCACGTACCTGGTATTTGTTTTCGGCACGGTGTAAATAAGAAAACTACAGCAGTAGCACTCGCTCGTGATAAATGAAGTCAACAACAACAACAACAACAACAACAACAAAAATGGTCTCCAAGAGTGTAAAACAACGTGTTGCCAAACAAAAACCTTGGAACCAGAGGGAATGACCCTCACAAACTATAGATAAAAGATGAGTTCCATTCTAAGGGACCCTATTATTAATAGTACTGTTAATAGTGCGTTTGGGATTGGAGGTCCCTTATACACGAACGTCCCTTATCAGGGTCGGTACCGGCCTCTTATTACAGTCAATTAAGTAGTGGGGGGTAAAAATGGCGGGACAGAAAATTGATGTCCCCTGTATACATACGTACCGCTTTCCTGTTATCGCGGGGTGCCTTAAAAAAGGGGCTGTCATACCTATAGACTGTGTATGTATACACTCAGCTAGCAAAGATGAGCTTCGACGAAATCCTCGAGCTCACAGCTGTTTTTTTTTTTTTTTTTTAAATATATATACGGCAAGAAACAAAAAGAGACACCGAAAAACGGCTTGTTCAGCAGTGAAACAAGGAGTCAGAAAAGAGAAAAAAAAAAAAGAAAGAGCGGGCATGGGATGGGATGGGATGGGATGAGAGAAGCGAGGCGAGAAAAGATGCCTTCTCCGATAAACGAAAACCACACACCAGTAAAAAAGAGGGCAAGAACAAAAAGCTACAGCAGTAGTACATATTATACTTCGTATATATCATAAATCGTCAAGAAACCACGCAAACACTTATATCTACGTTTGATACGCAGAGAGAAAAAATGAAAACGACAGCTGTGAGATCGACGATTTCGTCGAAACTCATATTTTTGCAAGCTGCGTGGGATGCTGCAGATACCCTTGAGTTCCACACCCGCTCGTTTTTGTCCCCCCTCAATGATCGGTAATATAATTATCTATGCGCAGAATGATTAAAGGCTTGCAGTCTTTTGTAAAAGCGTCCTGATGGCCATGGTACTACCACCCCGGGTAGTTAAGTCACTTATCACCCAGAGGGGTAACCCACCTACTGTTTACCACCCCGGTGTGATGAAATAACACACACCCTGGGACGGAGACCAATTTCGGACCGGTATTCTCCAAAACCAGCCTTAGAAGGGGCGCACACAACGAAAACGGTGACTTTGGAAAGCTCTACTACTGTACGAGTATGAGTAGTCGAGATATTTCCATATAGATCCGTTGTCAAGTCACACGACAACTACGGCCATGCACGACACGGGAACACCCCCCTATACCTCTTTTGGGATTCAGACGGCAAACGTGACGAAAAGAAATGCTGGGGCGAGGGGGGGGGTACTCATGTCGTGCATGGCCGTAGTCGTGTGACCATAGACCCTCGCACCCCTACAATGCCGGGACGGAGCATGTGGGGGGGGGGGGGGGGAGAGGGAGAGGTAAAGAGGGGGGGGTGGAGTTAGCTCCGAAACGGTACCGAAACCGTACATGTACCGTAATCGTTACCGCAACGATACCGTAAATGTAACGATGTCGTAACCGCAACACTGAAACGGTAACGGTAACCGTAGCTGGACCGTAACGGTAACCGTAGCTGGACCGTAACGGTAACAGTAGCTGGACCCGTAACGGTAACCGTAGCTGGACCGTAACAGTAACCGTAGCTGGACTGTATCGGTAACCGTAGCTGGACTGTATCGGTAACCGTAGCTGGACCGTAACGGTAACCGTACATAGCTGGATCGTAACGTACGGTACCGTAACCGAAACGGTACCGTAACCGAAACGGTACCGTCACCGAAACGGTACCGTCACCGAAACGGTACCGTCACCGAAACGGTACCGTCACCGAAACGGTACCATAACCGAAACGGTACCGTAACGGTACCGGTACCGTAACCGTAACGGCACCGTAGCGGTACTACAACCACCGTCAAAGTTACCGTAGCGGTATCGCAACCATCACTTACTACACATATACCGTAAATGCGCCACCGGTACTGCTGTAATATCTAACGATACATACTGCTGTAACCTTCACAGCACGGTAACTGGTAATGTAACCGCACAATAACGTAAACGTAACGGCACTCTAACGGTACGCTAACGGTATCAAGCGTAACCAACGCTAAAAATCCAACACACCGCCGTAGTGCCGCATCTTACTACTGAATCATGCCGCGCGCTCAACACTCCATCATTCAAGGGCCTAAAAGGGTTTCCAAAGACGCTTGGCCTACAAACGTCGTTTGAGACAGGGGGCAGGGGTCTCACCACGAGGCAAAAATCTGTGACGTACAATACGAGCAGACCGGTCGTTTTCGGGCGCGTCCAGGACTATGTTGACCTTGTGATACTGGTTTTAGCGTATGGGGCGGTCAGTCAAGGGGTCAAACCGCGGTCCCCAGCATCCTTAGTATACTGATTTTAGTGTAGGGGGCGGTCAGTCAAGGAGTCAAACCGCGATCCCCAGCATCCTTAGTATACTGATTTTAGTGTAGGGGGCGGTCAGTCAAGGAGTCAAACCGCGATCCCCAGCATCCTTAGTATACTGATTTTAGTGTAGGGGGCGGTCAGTCAAGGAGCCAAACCGCAGTCTCCAGCATCCATAGTATGCTCATTTGAGTGTAGGGGGCGGTCAGTCAAGGAGTCAAACCGCGGTCCCCAGCATCCTTAGTATGCTGGTTTCAGTGTAGGGGGCGGTCAGTCAAGGAGTCAAAACCGGTCTTTTCGGGCGCATCAAGACCTCTTTCCGCCCTTATTGCTGGTTTTATTGTACGTAGAGGGTCCGTCTGAGTTGTCAATCAATCCGCGGTCTCCTGTCTCCTACGTATGATATAAGATATCGTATACAGCAGCAGTAGCATCTATGGCATGTCGAAAATATAATCATGATATAATAGTAGTATCTCGTGGTACATATTAATAGTGACACCTGCGTCCAGAACGGGGACTTGTCTTTTCGGCCGGAGTGGTGTATACAGGTACATACTTACAATAGATGTAGCATATATATAGCATGTACGATGTATACGAGTATAGCATAATTTGTTCGGGCCGGCGACGCTGAACTCCGCGCTAAATTGTTGAGGGGTGGACAAAGGGTGACAGTGGATCTTTTAAAATGGGGATTTTGTCTTGGTAGTAGTATGTTGACCATCAGATCGAACCCTAACCCTAACCCTAACCCGAACCCATGCCAGTGGTCAGTGCTTGCTTGGCCAATCAGAGTGCCTAATTAGCTACCTTAGGAAGATCCACTAACAGTGTTTGTCCACTACTGGAATTGTTAGTAAAAATAGGTTAGGTCCTACATACCTACAAGTTGTACTGCGAGCATGGTTCCCCGTATTAGCTACATATGTACGTCGTACGTGTACGTAGCGTGGCAGCGTGCGGAGTATTAGTGCCGGTTGCCGCTGTAGTGCCGATTTTGTCGGCTGGCGCATATATACCCGCACTACTCGTATAGAGGGACCATTAATGCACTGCAATCGCGCGTAGTATGTACGTGCATATGATATGATATGACACCAAATATACGAGGTGTACCAGGCAGTTTTTTCAACTGGTATACGAGTCGTCCACAAAATCGGACGACAGTTAACGTACGTTTTACAAAATCAACGATACTCGCGACCATGACATACATATCATACATACATCGGTACATATATAGGAGAAACTACTGCCGTGGTACTCTCATGTACAAAATCTGACAGCAGTTGTTGTATACGTATTTACATATCGTAACGAACTCGAGACCTAAGGTACGTACATATTATAGGTGATCACAGAGCTTGTATTATATCTCTCCCTAATACGGTGTAAATAATCGGCACGGACACCATTAATAGATTAATGGGTGTGCTGGACGTCGACCGGTGGAAATACCGGTGTAATGTGAACAATGCACGAACACACGCGTAAGAGCCAAGAGTGCACGCGTACTTATCTTGGCTGCCTGCCGCTATATCCCTTGGGCTATATAGGGTAAAAGCTCGTTCGAGAGTAGTACCCAATCGTGGTCCAATTGAACACCCAGTACCCGGTACTCGTGCTACATACACTGCTGTCGTGTACGGCTATTATTTTAATAACAATAACAGCAACGATACCATTGTTTTGGCCGCTATCCCAATGTATCCGTTGTATCCGTTATAACCCTTAAAGGGGGTCCGTCCCAAAGGGGTAAAGAGAACAATAAAAAACGGCCAACTAAGCAGAATATACTTCGTATAGAGGCAGTACATAGTCACTCAATTGTTTGTTTCGAGGAGAAATAGAATATATATATATATATCTAAACCAGGTAAAGAATATACAACATCGTATTATATGTACATAAATACACAGCTTGCAAGGATGAGCTTCGAGGGAATTTGACTCGCGGCTGAGATGTCTCCTCCTTTTTTCTGGTACGAGTGGTGGACCATCGTAAAAAAAAAGGGCCTACGGTTAAGCCCTAGCGGCTAAGACACGCCAAAAACGGGTTAAGACAAGTACCCTAAGGCCCGCCGCAGGCGAAAAAAATTGGGGTAAGACACGCTTTTAAGACATTTGTCTTAAGCGCCTTTTATTGTCTTAAATGTCTTACTTGGATAAGGCATTTCCCTTAAAAAAATGTCTTAGACGTGTCTTACTGCATTTTCTCGCCCTAGCAGGCGTTTCTATCAGGTATACTAAAATCCACAACCTTTGTCAAGCGGATTTCGCTCGAAATCGGTGTGCTATCTTCCTTGAGGCAATACATAACGACGGATATCCTTACCATTGCCTAATTCGTCGTTCATAAAGAGATTCTATGGTGTGCATACGATCCCCTAGACAAAGTTAAAATATTACGATGATAAACACAAAATCTGGGATTCTCACGCCGATTATATGTTTTGGGCTTGGGGTTTGCCCACGTGTTCTCAAAAAGGGTAAACCAAGGGATTGATCACTGCTCCCTTTTTTTCCTTTTTTTTCCCGTCAGTTTTGCCCAAAAACAACAAGAACCCTAAAAATGTGCGTAGTCCACCAAAAAAAAATGAAAATAAACAGCAGTAATAAATGGCTTTGGAAGTCTTGGACGAAGCACGTGCCTATTCTCGTATCTCACAGGAAAAACGGCGTGAGAAAGCGGGGAGGAAAATGGAAAAGTGCACTTCATATAGTGGCTGGCCCAGCTCGTACATAACATTGTACAGATTGTACATCATAATCCAATGTCGAAGCTTGTATGTTCACACCTCCATCTGATCATAGCAAGCGGTAAAACAGCTCAGTATACATAATTAGCAGTGCGGGTGCATGCATGCACCAGCAGGAAAGAATGTGAACAACAGCAGTACAATAACGGCGGACTGCATATATTCAGTGTACAGCAATGATGTCGGATTACGGCCGGATATGCTTATCCTTACGCGTTTTTCGGCAAAATGGGAAATTTGCGTGCTTACGGGTAATTACGGGAAAAACAGGGGACGTTTAAGAAACATCCCCGCTAAGAAAAAAACGCACGTCCAACATTGTGCAGACCTTCATTTTGTTTGTTTCTTTCCGAATTTATGTGAATTTATAACCCACTTCCTCCAACTCATGAGTAAAGTCGGTTATGTTTACACAGGCCCTTAGGCGTGTCCGATGCTTTGGCGATGATCGTTTTGAAATATTTGTCATTTTTCAAGTCAAAACCATGTTTGTTTGTTTTTTTGTGCAGCCTCCTGCATGGACCAGTGGCCGAAAAAAAACAGTCGGCCCAAAAAAGGCCGTATTGAGCCCTTTTTCCGGAAACTGAGAAGAAAATTGAAAACATGGAAAATGGCTAAAAAATACTGAAGATCGTTAAATTT
>MEHQ01001318.1:345462-374906 GCA_008828725.1 Saccharina japonica
AGCCCCTGCTGAAAAAGGGCTCTAAGACATTATTTAAGACATATCTTAGCCGCCCCGGACCCCGTTTTTAAGGATTTCGTATCTAACGGCGTTATTTTGGTGCTCAAAAACTGCCTTATTGCCCCTTTTGGAGCGCAGGGACGTTGCCTTACGAAAATAAGACACTTAAGGGACGAAACAGCGTCTAAGACAAGCCCCTGCTGAGAAGGGGCTCTAAGACATTCTTTAAGACATGTCTTAGCCGCTAGAGCTTACCTACGGTACACGCAAGAACTTAAATGTTTACCTGTTTTTACTACTGTAACACTATTTAGTCTTATTTACTAGTGTTTACTATGGCCCCCCGTAATAAACACTGTGCGTACTCTTACAGGGGCAGTAATAATAAATAATTACCAGGTAATTACATATCTGGTACGTATTACCCGGTACCAGGTATAAGTTACAGTAGTTACCGGGTGTATGTTTCGGAGAGAAATTCAGTACAAAGAAAGGGGGTATATACATAAACCTGTGGTGCCTGGTATGAATCGTACCAGGTGATAAACAAGTACATTTACTTGTACCAGGCACGTGTGATAAGACGTAACATACCAGGTATACGACGTACGCGTAATCTAATTCATTTCGTAGCTGCTTCATAATAATCAAAGCAAGACGAAACGGGGGGGGAGAAAAAAAAAAAAAAAAAAGAGAACAAAGAAAAAAAAAACTCACCTCACGCTTGTCGTAAACCATGTCCCCCTCGTACACGGTACCCGAGGGGTAAGACAATACCGCCTCCACCCCTCTCCCCCCCCCCACGCCTCCGCCTCCTCCCCCGCCGCCCCCCCCGGCCCCCCTCCTCCCTATCACCTTCGAAGACGCCGTTAGCGCGCCGCCGAAGCCACCGTAACCTGCGACAACAAGCGACCCGTCTGCGGCGAGGCGTTCTCGAGGGGTCGCCCCCGCCCCCGCCTCCCCCCCGCGCTCCATTCCCCCGGCGGCACCTGATTGGTCGAGCTTGTTCCCCTTCGTGGGGCGGCCTATCACGCCAGGAGGGGGAGCAGCCGAACGGTGGTGGTGATTATTGGCGGTGCAGGTGGTGACCGCGGAAGCACCCGAAGCGCCTGAAGCGGCACCCGAGGAAGCACCAGCACCAGCAGCAGAAGCACCAGCAGAAGCAGAAGCACCAACAGCAGAAGAAGCACCAGCAGCAGAAGCAGCACCAGCAGAAGCAGCGCCAACTGAAGCAGAAGGGCCTAAAGACGAAGAAGCAGAAGAAGAAGAAGAAGACGTCGCCCCCGCCGCCCCCGCCGCTCCCGCCGCCGCTGATGATCCTCCCGCCGACAGTTGCATCGCCGTGGCAGAAGAAGAAGAGACCTCAACCATAGCAGATTCGCGAGCGCGAGAGCCCCCGTTGCTTGCCCCGCCTCCCGTTGCCCCACCAACTCCGCCCGACGAGGCCCCCGACCCCGCCCCCGACCCCGCCCCCGCTCCCGATGCGGTACCGCTCGAGCCGGCGCCGGAACCCGCTCGGCGCAGCCCACCCTTGCGATGTTTTCTGGAGTGGGTAAAGGATAAGGTGGGGTTATGGAGGGGGGGGGGTTAGACGAGAGTGTTCATGGAAGCGAGAGGAGGGGAACGTGGGGGAAAGGGCAGGGCAGGGCAGGGCAGGGCAGGGCAGGGTAGGGCAGAGTAGGGTAGGGTAGGGTAGTGTAGGGTAGGGTAGGGTAGGGTAGGGTAGGATAGTACATATCCAACCCAGGAAGCATGTCCTGGATCATGCAGATTTTACGACTCCCGCGCGTTGGGTCACACAGACCAGGAACCTTTCTTCCCTGAAATATCTGTCCGAACGTGGAGAAACATTCGCTCGCAGAAATGACAACGACAGTGCTGCGCTGCACACACTGAACACCCCGCGTTGATGCTGCTTGGGTGATATAACGGGCCGGGGCGTACACTATTAATAATACAACCAAGGTACCCTAAAGACCGTTCAGTTCGCACTGGGGTGCGATCGGTTTTCCAGCGCTTGATTTCTCGACAAGGGCAAGGGTGTGCAGTGCCAACACCGGAACAAGTTTTTTTCGGAAAAAAATAGGTCGAGAGAGAGAAGAGAAAGAAACCAGCCGAAAGAACAAATGTTCGCGCGACTTTTACCACCACCCCCTACGTAACGCTTGTCGAGAAATCGATCACGGAAAAAACGATCGCGCACCCCCCTGTGCGATAACTCGCGTCCTTTCCTTGCGGTAAATCGGATGTACACAGACGCGGGTTACGAAAAGGGGCAGCATTCTTTTTTGCCTCATTTTTTTTGCCTCTCACGAGTCAACATTTCTGACTGGCTTAATACTGACTAATATGAAAAGTGACTATTAATACGAGTACGTAAAAACCGACAATTCCTGACTGTTAGCACACTCCTCGGAACTGACTATAACTATCACCCGGTGTGACATATATACCAGGTATATAGGTATATATTACCACCCGGGGTGATACATGTATCCCATTTGTGTTGCACAAAATTTTTCGTTAGCAAAGTAGGCCAAGGGGCTTGTTAATTGTCAGGTTAAGCCTAGATAGATGTACACCCTTACCAAAAGTACTACTATTAATACTTCGTTTTGGGTGAGGTCGTGCGCGTATTGGAGCTTCTCTTTCGAGTGACTTTTCCTAAATGGCTCGAGCTCCTCGGGCCTGAGAAAATTGCAGGCGCATCTACCGTACGTATGGCAATGACAGCCAGTTGCCCTTAATGTTATCAAAACGGGTGACCCATGTTGCAGGGGCAGTGAGCGGCGTAAGGAAGAAGCGGCAGGTGTACTGAAACACACAAGAACCAAACCAGACATGAACAAGACCAAAACCAGACATGCCCAAGATCAAAACCAGACATGCCCACGATCAAAACCAAACATGCACAAGACCAGACCTGACATCATAGCATAGCAAACCAGGTGTACATTTAACACCCTCACATTTACACAAAACCGATACGATGGTATACCTTGATAGATGAATACTACTGTATGCTGCTTGCTGTACACCAATCAACCGCCGTATTCGCGGTAGTATGTATAATAAATTATAATAGTTACCAGGTATAACGTACTGCTGTTGTACTTCTGTAAGTGACTACACTACGAGTATTACGGTGTATGGCCATAAAAACGGCAGCTGGCCAATAGTGGCTGCTTATTCAGCAGTGCCATCTGGCGAAGCATGACATCGTTCGGGCGAGAAGGCAGCCACTGGTAATCGGTCAATAAGCCACCGGCCAGGCAGGGGCAAGAGAGGTTGAAAAAAAAGGTGGCCGGACCGGGGGTGACATGCATATGCGCGATGCAAACGCGATGCCATGCGCTCAAGAACCGAGCTACAAACACCTGTACCTGCTGAGAGACAACGCCGGGTGCGTTGCTGCTACTGCTGCTGCTGCTGCTGCTGCTGACACCACATGATGGTTGTACAGTTAAGAGTTGTACTTCGTCGTTGTAAAAGGTAGAACTGTACACAAGTAGCACACCTCATGATCTAGATCACCCAGATATAGCCTACCGTTACGAAGAGGTGTTCAGGATCTGTACAGCAGTACAAGTCCAACCCAGGGAAACATGTGCTCGATGACGCAAATCATATGGCTCTCACGCGACAACATGAGCTACGTATATCATACAGATCATGCAGATCATACAAATCATACAGATCATACAGATCAGGAATGTATCTGCAACAAATGATCTAGATCATAAAGTGGGCATGATCTATATGATCTGCCCCGAGGTGTGGCACGTGTAGTACTTTGAAGTGTGCTGCTGCTGCTGCTGCGGCTGCTACTATTTCTGTCGCCATAGAAGATTGCGGCTGTACGTATACACTCAAGTATACAGCAGTTACAGGGCAGTATATACGTGTCGTTGTTGTTTGATGTAGGTACCTACCGGTAAGAGGTATGATGCTGAAGGATCGAGTCAGGTGTGCTGCTGCTGCTGCTGCTGCTGCTTTCTTTATTTCTACCGGCCGAAAGACGAAAAGGAAGATCTCGGTCCTGACGCTAATAATATACGAAATGTATCGTATAATCTTTCACGCACCGTTCATGGTATCACCTCTACTGTAGGCTTCCAGCCGGCTAGCTTCCCCATACGACTGCTGTGGTTCCGCATAGAGGGGTGGACAGCGGCAAATCGACTTCTACTCACGTCAGACCCAGCAATTTTCCCGACCGTTCAGCTCGTGTGGGGTACTACTCTGAGCCCCTAAACCTTTGAGTATAATACCGCCTCGTCAGCTTGTCACAGTGCATGTGTCACCCTGCTCTTGGGAGCTTTGGTCCTCCTGCTGCTGCTGCTGCTGCTGTTTCCATAGGATGGCTGAACAGTTGGAGTGCATGTACGCAGGTGTAGCTTTCGTTGTTTGTCGTGGGTGATAGGCAGAGTTATACTGCGGAGATTTTCAAGACAAGTGTGCGTGCTGCTTGCTACTGCTAACGTAACGCGGTTACCACATGATGGCTGTACAGCAGTTACAGCAAGAGTATGTATAGGTGCAGGGGAGATTTATTACTGCAGAGAGCCGGGCCAGGAGTGCTGCTGCTGCTGCTTGCTGATGCTATTACTCTTACCACATCACAGTTATACTGCTGTGCACATTTAGAGATGGTGATAACATCAGTAGTAGCAACCGAACAACAGCAGCAGAGAGCAAAAGAGCCGTACGACGTGCGCACAGGCAGCATTATACTTTTACTGTGTGCCCTCGTACATAGTAGTAGTATTGCTGCGCGCTCCCACACATGCTACGCGGCTTGGCTGATCGCACCAAAAATGGCTCTCGGTCGCTCGCTGTCTCTTGGGTCTCAAGAGGCCTACCGCGCAACTCACGGGGTGATAAAACATCACACCCCCCTATTAACCCATTCAGAACTGAACAAAAACGTCCCACACTAATTCCAAGTAGTTTGTCCCCAAATTCGTCGGACCAGTTCTTAAGGGGTTAGGCCCCGAATTAACGAGTATAAAATAAATTCAATTTGGAAAAATTCAAATTCAAATTCGCTTTTCATTGGTCCAACACACGCACCAGCACCAAATGTTATGCCCCAAGATTCTAATCTTTGGTGCTGGTGCGTATGTTGACCAATGAAAAGCGGATTTGAATATTTTATTTTCCAAATTGTTTTTTTTCCTTCTTCGTTAAAACTGGCCCTTAAGGGAGACCATAGCAAATAGGACCAAATATTGTTAGTAAAAATAGGGAAATATATAGGTTTTTGGGTGTACCGTAGGTTCTATTTACCACATTAGCCCACCCGTAATAGTTGACTAATTATGACGTTGGTTGGTAGGTTAGTTCTGGAAGGCAGCGATGGTCGGCTCCGGCTATGTGCATGGCTACTGCTACAGGATGCATGGGGCGGGAAGACAGCTCGTTATATTTTGGGTGGGGAGGTTTCGTTGCTTGCAGAGCAAAGCCCACAACACCAAATGAAGAAGAAACAAAATAGCGATATTTTGTAAAAAAGAATATCAGGAGAGTACGTGCCGAAAACCAATTTTCCGGCAGGTGGGGGGTCAAGACGAAAACTATAACGGGGGAGATGAGGGAGAAAACGAAAGAACGCGGTATAAAGCCTTTTATATATTGTACAACTCCCTAAGTCGTTTTCCTATTACGGGGGACATAGTAAATAGGGACCTACGGTACACATGATTTCGCCGAAACTCAGCTTTGCAGGCGGTGTGCAATACTTCGATCGCGCGTACTTGAGGGTTTTATATGTTCTCATGCAGGTTGATATATAGTGTTTGCGAGTGCTATATATATACATACTCGGCCTCTCTCTCCCCCCCCTCCGCCCCTCTTGTCTGTAAGCGCCCAACTGTTGGAGGTGTCTCTATTTAGGAGTAGGAACGGTGCTCCGTCTCGAAAGGGATGNTCAGGTAGGTACCCGGACACCCCCAAGTACACCAGGTAGGTACCCGAGTACTCCAACAGTATACGACCAGGTATCCCCAGAGTATACCAGGTAGGTACCCGGGTACCTCAAGAGTATGCCAGGTATATGCCCAGGTACCCCCACAGCATGCCAGCTAGGTACCCGACTACCCCCAGGGTGTACCAGGTAGGTACCGAGTACCCAGGTACCCCCAGAGTAAGCCAGGTACCCTCACACATTGCCAGGAAGGTACCCGAGTACCCCCAGGGTGTACCAGGTAGGTACCGAGTACCCAGGTATGTACCCGGGTATCCCCAGAATATACCAGGTAGGTATCCGGGTACACTCAGAGTATACCAGGTACCGTATGATACGATAAAATACGTACGATCGTATAGCGCCCAAGAAAAGACACTACCCTGGGAGGAATTACCGGACAGGTTTTGCTGTAACAAAGAAAGCACACGCAACCAGAGTTGTGATCTTGGAAAGATCTTGTCGAGGCCGTTCCGTAGATCTGTGTATGTTGTTCACATTAAACCGTTATTTTCCACACTTCGACATGCAGCACACCCAGTGTCCATACTCCGTATCGGTTCTTCGAATCCTATTAAATAGAGAGATACGTACAAGCTCTGAAGTCATAAAACTACCGTATGGATGTACGTGTATACGACACAGAGAAACTACATTGTTTTATACGCAGTAAGGAGAGTAGGCCTTGCAATGCCATGTGCATCGTATATACGGGGTACACCAAGCACAACAAGACACGAACATACACGGGTTGAAAGAGAGAGAAACATAAAGAAACAAAGAAGTATTTACTCGTACTATACGTATCGCTGGCGTTTTGCACTCTCGCCGTTGTCGAGAAAGAATTCAGCTTGGAAAATTCCTGGAAAAATCATCCAAAGGGGGGTGTGTTATCTTATCACCCGGGTGTTCCATATTTTCGGTATTCATGTATTCATAGGGTTGGACAAAAGCCCACACGGGTCACAAGCGTCGGTACCTGCCTTTATTCTCATCTCACACGGAATTAAAAAAAGGGCAGCGGCCAAAAACAGGTACACCTGGTCCGTTCGGGGCCAAAAACAGGTACATACTAAAATCAAGTTTAAAACGCACCCCACGAACCTTCCGTTCCTTGCAATGCAAAGTAGAGTATTTTCATGCTCTTCGTGCTCGCGCGGTGGCTACGTATACGAGTAGCTGCTATTAATAGTACGAGGAACGAACGCCTGCTGCTGTATTCTCCCTTCTCAACTTTTGTGACACCCCTGGTATTCCAAGTCAACCACAATCCCGAAGGGGAGCCTTCTATCTCGTATTATTTCGGCGGAGGTATGCAGGCAGATATATGTGTGTGTGTCGCTCGAGTGGCGTGTAGTGCGAGGTGCGAAGGGAGAAGGGGGTCTCCGCGTACGTCGGCATTTGTATAGGGGGCATAGGGTGGAACTATGAAGGGCCTCTGATTGGCTTAAAAACGACAAAAAAAAGGTGAAAGTCAAGCAGAGTAGACAAAATCAGGTATACCTGGGTTTTGAAGAGGCAAAAACCGGTACAACGAGTTTTGGACCAATGGCAGCGCACGTGGAGTGCGTTTTTTACTTGGTTTTAAGTATGTACCTGATTTTGGCCGCAAAAGGACGAGGTATACCTTTTTTTGGCCGCTGCCCTAATATATATATGATATTCACGGTAGAGCTTATTACCAGTTCACTCTAATATTAAAATTAGTGGATTGAATAATACCTGCATTAATGTGAGATACACGTGAGGACGAGGAATGCTACTGTACTGTAACCTGCTCATTCAATGTTTACTTGTCTGTTCACCTGAATTTTTTTTTTCTTTCTTTTTTTTGTTATCCCATTCATTATCTTCGCCTTCTTTCTCCCTTCCTGGTCGTAACTCAGATCCGGGGTCACAAAGTAGGCTCCTCTCCCTCCTCCCCCACTACGGTTCTTGCCTTGCATTTTTATCGCGAGAAGATTTCTGCACTTTCTTCCCTCGTCGACTCGCGTCGGATTCCGCCTACCCACGCCACGAAGGCGCTCTCAGCAATTGGTTCCTTTTTATTTTTTTCAAATAAAGTCAAAATCTCTCACCACGGCGGTGGGATTCGAACTTGGGTACCAATGATAGTAGCCTTTGAAGCTGACCACTACTCTACCGGGGCGACCGGCTATGAGGCAAAAAAAAAACAGAACTGAAAACGGTGGGTAAACAGGGGGGGATAATTCGTCCCCAGAGGTTCAGCTTGGAGGACTCAGATCCGGGTGAGAGATCAGGTCGGGCTGGGTTGAGGGTGTTCCAACCGGTGTATAATAAAGGTAAGAGCATCTTCATGTTTGGGAAGTGATGCAGGTTAGATAAAAGGGAAAACAATACTATACTGGTACGTAAAAGAAGGGCAAAAACGCACAAAAAACGCCGGCGTGGCAAGAATTAAGAATGGAATAGAATAGTATTTTAACCCATTCAGAACTGAAAAAAAATCCCACGCGAATTCCAAGTAGTTTGTCAACAAAATCGTGGGACCAGTTCTTAAGGGGTTAAGTAAGAATGCTGTTGTACGTATGATGTACCTGCTATATATTATACGTGCCGTATGATACATAACTCGACACACTGGTACCTGTTATTCCAGTAATTCGTACTTTATACTATTAATATAAATACCTCTGGTACAATTACACTTCCAAGTTCCAAGTACCGTTAAATTCAGATATAGCAAGTAGAAAACGAAGCAGCTTCTTATCTTGTGCGGGACATCTTCCACGAACTGCGGCATTTTTTTTTTTACATCATAATACAAATAATACCAGCAGGTACTTATTTATGAGTGCAACCGGTTATTATTAATAACAACAAACTATTTGGGCAGCCAAAACAAATATATCTACTCGTGTACGTAGGTTATAAACGTACGTCGTATATATATCATACCAGTACTTACACAGCAGTGCGTAGTACTATGCTCCCGGACCTGATTTCATGTACGTAGCACCCTGCTCCCACTCAGTAATCAGTAATCAGCCCTGGCCAGGAGCCGCCCGCGGCCGAGTGCGAGAGCCCCGAGCCATCAATATAACCATATACCAGGTATGATACGAGGCTTACATTATTCGTACCCCCACAAAAAGATGTGCTGCAACCAGTTGAGCACATACTTCGTATATAAATTACACAACAAAAACCGACTGCTGTGTTCCATCTGCCGCATCATACATCTGTGGCTCAATCAAAAACCACAAGGTCACAAGAAGCGATGACAAGTTACCAGCAGCTATGATAGCTATAGATATAATATATTTAAAAATATTAAAAAAAACAACAACAACAACAGCTGTGATGAAATCGAGGATTTCGTCGAAACCCACTCATCTTTGCAAGCTGAGTGTGATGCTTCGATCGCGCGTACGTACGGTTTTTTTTTTATGTCCTCATATATACCAGGCATGAAATATCACATATACAAAAGTGGGTGTCCGAGCCTGCCGGCGCCGGCCGCGCTCCACCCACCAAGGCGGGGGGGAGGTCAGATCGTCAGACAGATCACATCAGATCATCAGTAGATCACATCAGATCATAAGAAATATCACATCAGATCATAAGAAATATCACATCAGATCATCAAACAGATCATCAGGCAGATCATAAGAAATATCACATCAGATCATAAGAAATATCACATCAGATCATCAAACAGATCATCAGGCAGATTAGGCAGATCAGATCACTAGACAGATTAGGTAGATCAGATCAGATCAGAGAGCCGGCGCCGGCCGCCCCCCACACCCGGGGGGGAGGGGCGGGGGGGAGGGGGTGCTTATAGCCGACGAGGTCGTGTATTGTCGCCTACAGAAGCGAGCCAAAGCTGGGCAATATCGTTGCCTACGTCCTGAATGGAGAACATCTTCCAAGCAGGACATCTTCAAGCGGGACGTGGGCGAGGAGATATTATATCACAGCTTCAGCTCGCTCTGCAGAAGACAATAACCGGCCTTTATCGGCGACAGGGCGCTGTCGACCCCCCCCCCCCACACACCTAGCCCCATCACCTCCACGGCGTTTCGCATTCGCAAAGCTTGCAGCAAGCAAGCAAGCAAGCAAGCAAGCACAAAGCCAAGCAAGAGGGAAGCAAGCAAGCAAGCAAGCAGCAAGCAAGCAAGCAAGCAAAGCAACGCAAGGCAAAGCAAGCAAGCAAGCAAGCAGCAACAAGCAAGAAGCAAGCAAAGCAAAGCAAAGCAAAGCAACAAGCAAGCAACAAGCAAAGCAATCAGCAAGGCAAAGCAAGGCCAAGCAAGCAAAGCAAAGCAAAGCAAGCAAGCAAGCAAGCAAAAGCAAGCAGCAAGCACAAGCAAGCAACGCAAGCAAAGCAAGCAAGCCAAGCAAAGCAAGCAACAAGCAAAGCAACAAAGCAGCAGCAAGCAAGCAAGCAAGCAAGCAAAGCAAGCAGGAGCAAGCAAGGAAAGCAAGCAAGAAGCAAAGCAAGCAAGGCAAGCAACAAGCAAGCAACAGCAAGCAAGCAAAGCAAGCAAGCAAGCAAGCAACAGCAAAAGCAAAGCAAGCAAGCAAGAAGCAAGCAAGCCAAGCAAAGCAGCAGCAAATGCAAGCAATCAACAGCAAGCAAGCAAAGCAGAGCTAAGCAAGCAAGCAAGCAAGCAAGCAAGCAAAAGCAAAGCAAGCAAGCAAGCAGGCAAGCAAAGCAAGCAAGGCAGCAGAGCAAGCAAAGCAAGCAAGAACAAGCAAGCAGCAGCAATGCAAGGCAACAAGCCAAACAAGCAAGCAAGCAAACAAGCAAGCAAGCAAGAAGCAAGCAAGCAAGCAAGCAAGCAAGCGAAGCAAGCAAGCAAGCAGCAAGCAAGCGAAGCAAGCAAGCAGCAAGCAAGGAAGCAAAAGCAAAACAAGCAAGCAAGCAAAGCAAGCAAGCAAGCAAGCAATGCAAGCAAGCCAAGCAAGCAAGCAAGCAAGCAAAAGCAAGCAAGCAAAGCAAGCTAACAACAAGCAGCAAGCAAGCAAGCAAGCAAAGGCAAGAAGAGCAAGCAACAAGCAAGCAAGCAAGCAAAAGCAAGCAAAGCAAGCTAAGCAACAACAAAGCAAGCAAGCAAGCAAGCAAGCAAGGCAAGTCTATAGTTTTCAATGCAGAGCAATGGCAAGCAAGCAATGTCAAGCAAGCAAGCTGATAAGCAAGTGTTTCACAAGCAAGCAAAGCAAGCAAGCAAGCAAGCGCAAGCAAGGCAAGCAAGCCAAGCAAGGCCAAGCCCCCAAAGCCAAAAGCAATGCAAGCAAACAAGCAAGCAAGCAGCAAGCAAGCAAGCAAAGCAAAAGCAAATCAAAGCAAGCAAGCAAGCAAGGCCAAGCAAGCAAGCAAGCAAGAGCAAGCAAGCAAGGGCAACAAGCAAGGCAACAAAGCAAGCATAGCCAAGCAAAGCACAGCAAGCAAGCAAGCAAGCAAGAGCAAGCAAAAGCAAGCAGCAAGCAATCAAGCAGAGCAAGGAAGCAACAAAGAGCAAGCAGAGCAAGCAGCAAAGCAAGAAAGCCAAGCAAGGCAAAGCGAAGCAAGCCAAGCAAGCAGCAGCAAAGCAAGCAAGCAGGCAAGCAATCAAGAAGCCAAAGCAAGCAAGCACAGCAAGAACAAGCAAGGCCGAAGAGCAAGCAAGCAAAGCAAGGCAAGCAAGCAAGCAAGCAAGGCCAATCAAGCAACAAGCAACAAGCAAGCAAGCAAGCAAGCAAGCAAAGGCAAGCAAGCAAATGCAAGCAAGCAAGCAGGCAAGCAAGCAAAGCAAGCAAGCAAGCAAAGCAAGCAAGCAAGCAAGCAAGCAAGCAAGCGAAGCAAGCAAGCAAAGCAAGCAGCAAGCAAGCAAGCAAGCAAAGCAAGCAAGCAAGCAATGCCACACAAGACAAGCAAAGAAGCAAGCAAATAAGCAAGCAAGCAAAGCAAGCAAGCAAGCAGCAAGCAAGCAAGCAAGCAAGCAACGCAAGCAAGCAAGCAAGCAAGTCAAGTCAAGCAAGCTAAAGCAAGCAAGCAAGCAAGCAAAGCAAGCAAGCAAGCAGCAAGCAAGCAAGGCAAGCAAGCAGCAAGCAAGGCAAAGCAAGCAAGCAAGCAAGCAAGCAAGCAAGCAAGCAAACAAGCAAGCAAGCAAGCAAGGGCAAAGCACAGCAAGCAAGCAAGCAAGCAAGCAAAGCAAGAGCAAGCAAAGCAAAAGCAAAAGCAAGCAACAATGCAAGCAAGCAAGCAAGGCAAGCAAAGCAAGCAAGGCAAGCAAGCAAGCAAGCAAGCAAGCAAGCAAGCAAGCAAAGCAAACAAAGCAAAAGCAAGCAAAGCAAGCACAAGCAAGCAACAAGCAAGCAAGCAATAGCAAGCAAGCAAACAACAAGACAAGCAAGCAAGCAGACAAGCAAGCAAGGCAAGTCAAGCAAGCAAGCAAGCAAGCAAGAACAAGCAAGCAAAGCAAGCACGAGCAAGCAGCAAGCAAGCAAGCAAGCGAAGCAAGCAGCAAGCAAGCAAGAAAGCAAGCAAGCAAGCAGAGCAATGCAACGCAATGAGCAAAAGCAAAGCAATGCAAACAAGGCAGCAGCAAGCAAGCACAGCATAGCAAGCAAGCAAGCAAAGCAAGCAAGCAAGCAATGCAAGCAAGCAGGGCAAGCAAGCAAGCAAGCAAAGCCAAGCAAGCAAAAGCAAGCAAAAGCAAGCAAGCAAGCAAGCATAGGCAAGCAAGTCCAAGGCAAAGCAAGCAAGCAAGCAAGGCGAAGCAAGCAAGCAAGCAAGTCACAGCAGCAAGGCAAAGCAAGCAAGCAAGCAAGCCAAGCAAGCAAGCAACGCAAGCAAGCAGAGCAGCAGAGCAAAGCAAGCAAGCCAAGCAACAAGCAAGTCAAGCAACAGCAAGGCAACAAAGCAACAAAGCAAGCAAGCAAGCAAGCAAGCAAGCAAGCAAGCAAGCAAGCGAGCAAGCAAGCAAGCAAGCGAGCAAGCAAATGTCTGCCGGGTTGGTGAAAACCAAACGTGCTCCGTCCCGGCAGTCTTGGGATGCGAGGGTCTATGGCCAACACCTCACGTTTTGCTTCGCAAAGCTTGGTGCTAGCAAGCAATGCCTGCCTGGTCGGTGGAAACCCGGCATGCTCCGTCCCGGCATTGTAGGGATGCGAGGGTCTATGGTCATACGACTACGGCCATGCATGAAAATGAAGTACACCCCCCGTCCCCGTCCCCAACCCGCCGCCCCTTTTTTTTTTTTCCGTTTCCCCCCCCCCCGCGGTGGGTGCGGGGCGGCCGGCGCCTGCAGGCCCGGACCGCAGATCGGAGGCGGCGCTACGGCCGGGATTTCCCGGTCAGGTCACGAAAGACGCCGGCTCTCCTTTGCGCGGGAGCTCGAGCGCCACCATGCCCGGACAGCCGTTCGGGACAGTGCCCGTCACCCGGACCGCTCCGTCAATGTCCGGTATCTCCGGCCAGCCAACCCGTCGGTGATACCAGCATAAATCACGGGCGCCTACTCGGAGGCGGGGGGGTGTGTGCTCGATATGCATTTATGGCCGTATGACCATAGACCCACTCGGAGGGGGGGGGTGGGGGGGGGTGTACTCATCGACATTCATGCATGGCCGTAGTCGTATATGACCATAGACCCTCGCATCCCTACGTTCAATGCCGGGACGAAGCGTGTGTCGGGTTTTCACCGACCAGGCAAAAGACATTTGCTTGCTACGTACATATATAGCACCAAGCTTTGCCAAGCGAAACGTGAGGTGTTCGGCGAGTCGCACGAAAAAGGGTGAGAGCTGCATCCTACTGAGAACCGCTCGTGAGGCAGGCGGGCTTGCATATGGATGACAGCTTCAATGAGTTCGTCCAGGCGTTTCCCCTCCCGGGTCCACGGCCAGGCCGCTCGCCTGTCCCGGACGGGGGGCAAGCCCGAACGGACGTGCATAGACAGGCAGGCAGGTAGGTACTTCTTTTTTTTTTATATATATTTTATCCATCCCAATTATTATCTGCGCCCTTTTATTCTCTCTCTCTTTAGTCGTAACTCAGGTCCAGGTTCACTAAGCAGGCTCTTCTCCCCCCCCCCCACTACGGTACGTGCCTTGCATTTTTATCGCGAGAAGATTTCACCACTTTCTTCCCTCGTCAACTCTCGTCCAACGGGCACCAATGAACAAGGCGCCCGTCCCAAGGGTATATACATGTATCACGAGGGGGGAGGGACACGGTCGACATCTCGGCCAACGTCCACCGTACATATATAGATATGCTGGAAACGATGGACGGCATCGGTTTTTCCTCGCCCTTCACCCCTCGCAAGCACGGCGGAGGGGGGGGGGGGCGTAGGTATCGCTCCCAACAAACCACTGGCACAGCAGCAGCAGTAGCATCAGCAGCAGCAGTATACCAGGGATATATATATGTTATGAAGGAGAAAAAACAGAGAACAAAAAAAAAAACAAAAAAAAAAAGCTGAGGGCCCGTACAAACGGAGCGTTTTGACCCTAAAAACAAAACCTAAGAACAAAACCTAAAATGAGAGAGGAAGATACACTCCCTCTGATTGGCGAAACAGAAAAAAAGAGACCCACAGGAGACCGCGATGGGATATTTTTTGCTCTTCGGTTTTGTTTAATCGAAAATCGATTAAAATGACCCTAAAAACAAAACACGAAGAACGAACAGCCCAGCGAGAAGGGAGATCATGGCAACAACCGCAGCTACGAACGCCCCGTAGATTGCACAGCCAGATGACAGAGAGCAGACAATGCGTGAACAACATGCGGCTGGTGCCAGGCAATGCAGTGTTCAACGCCGTAGCCAAAACCGTGGCTCACGGGGCGGTCCAAGTCGAATTGCGTGCTGCTGTACATTCAAAAATCATCTGTTGTAGCAAGCGGTGAAACTTTTTGTACAGCACCCGTACTTTATCCAGCGCAGATCTCGCGCTCCAGGCTACGGGCGCCATTGCAGCAGCAGAGTATGGTCGGCTAGTCATGTGGGCACACTCTCCTCTTTTTTCAGGGCTGGGCGTCGCCTCTACCGCAGCTGGGTGGTGCATTACTGCTGGTCTTCCACCTTGACCGTTGACTCGTTTTCGCTTTTGTTTTTCGCTTTTGTTTTTCACGCGTATCCTGCGTTTGTACACCATCTTCGATTTTACACTAAAAACCTAAAGTCTGTTCGTTTTTAGGTTTTGTTTTTAGGTTTTGTGTTCCTCGTTTGTACGGGCCCTGAGATGATTTGTTCTCTCAAAACCCTCATCTTTGGAAGGTCAAGGTGTCACGAAAATTCGATCGCGCGGTTTTTTACGGGGTGTGCATATATATATATACAAGTATATATATTTTAATTTTTTAATATATATATATATTCATAGCGGCCCGCGGGCTTTTTTTCCGCAAGACGCAGGAGAGACTTTCGGTGGGCGCGCGGGCTCTGTCGAAAGTGTGGACGGGTTTCTTCAACAAAAGCGTTCGGCGAGGGGGGGCACGATATTGAAACAGCACGTCATCGAGCACTACTCGTATTAATAGTATTACCGTGCGCTATCGCCCAACTGCCCGGCAATCCGGCACAGGCTACTCTACTCGTACGTACCCGTAGCGAACCTGGCCACCAAGTGGCTACGGTCTACGACGCAAATTGAATACAACAAGGTGAGGTGCAGATTTTGGTGTTTGACATATATCATATTTTACCGGTACATGAGTACGGTGTGGTGCAGATTTGGTTTTTGATTTTTTACCGTTGTATGTGTAAGGTGTAAGGTGTGGCGCGGATCTCTATTTGGTTAAATCCCACCGGGTGTATATATGTTATATACGGTGCGGTTTTCCCAGCCTCGCCTCACCGCGCCGCTCCGTACCGTACACCGTACCGTAAGAAAAAATCGCACCGCGAAAAAAAGCCCTGCAACTTTCTACCCGGTAATTTCTATAAGGCGAACCGTATGCGTATGATACGGGTAATTTGTACAACTACGGGATACCGCTCTGGCGCTCTGGCTGGAAATGTAAGTTCCAGTTGGGTACCCAACGACGGTTTCACGGTTTCATTTGGGTACCCAAACGGTCGTTACATTTCCGGACAGCCGGACAGGGTAGTGCTCGTTTAATACGCACCTGGTACGTATTGATAGAACATGTATATATTATAATACATGTACAGACAGTATACGTACGTAAAATACAGACTGCTGTTCTCCCAAGTTGTGACCATGGGACTTGTATATACTTAAGTATGATATATACGTACCCGGTACCCGGTACTCTTTAATATGTACATAAAACCTTTACTATTCATAATAATCTATTAAATAAATACGAGGGTATATAATACGTAGACGTAGTCTATTGTACATATTATAAAAAGCAGTGGCCGTAAAACGGCCCGCTCAGGGGAACTTCTCAGACGTGCCCGCATAAAATTATGCTGTTTCTACTGAGGTAGCGTTTTGCGACGAAACCCTAAGGTATTCGTTCCGGACGATGAGCATATTCTTGGCTTCGGCCAGCGGCGGCCAGCACCCCGACCCGGACCTCTAACCCTAACCCTAACGAGAGGCATGCCATAGATGGTTGGTGTGCCACCTCGTCGTTGTCCTTGGAAAGGCTCTATTTTCAATGCGGGCACACCTAAGGAAGTGTGCCCGCGCGGGCAGTTTTACGCGAGCTCTCGTACATATACTCGTTTGTACAATATTATGCGTACGAATAATATAGAAAAGAAAAGAACAAACAATGGTTTGACGCGAAAACGTGAAGGGAACACGCAACACTGGCAACACGGAAAAAATACAAGTACGAGTATATGGTATTTACATAATATGTACAAGTGTAATTACTAGGCTCCGCCGTCGTCGTTGCTGCCGCGTAGAAGTCGCCTTGGAGAGGTCCCGGAGCGATGGTCCCTGGTAGCCGTCGTTACGGTCGACGTAACCGAGCAGAGTTCTTTCTTATCAAGTAGCAAGGAGATGCTACCGCCGTGCTACACAGCGGGTCTATTATAGTTCTGGCACCGTGGGGGGCTCATCGAGCCTCACCCCAATCGGGCGTTAAGGGTGGAGGAGCATCGAGTCAGCTTGAGGGGAGAGGTCAACGTTCAGCAAACCTCTAACGCCCTCAGATCCGGTCTGGCCGGATCTTTGGTGCTTGACTTTGTGATGTATCCGTCCATGCGTACGTACGTGTTCTGAGATCTACGATAGATACGTCTAACCCTCACCGTCACACAAGTCTAGACTCATCGCGGGTACATACATAGGTCACGCATATAACATGACAGCATGACAGCCTGTACTGGTATCATATTATATATACGTACGTACGTATCATAAGATCATAAGATCGTAAGTATAGAAGGATGAGACGAACTGAGTCAATCATAATCAACAACCAAAACAAGGGCTATTAATAATTAATGAGACCACAAGTTACACTTGTGGAATAATTGATGCATTGATCCGTACCCGCTACGAAAAGACTTCAAGATGAAGACAAACAAGTACAAACTGCTGCGGCTGCCTGGAGGTTGCCTTTGTTGTTGTGCTTCGGTTGCCTGTCCTTCCTTTATAGTTATTTTACAGGCTTGGGGCCAATCTTATCGGAGGCATGAATTTCCTAAATATCCAATACCATATTTTTCCGCGCAAATTTTTGTATTTCCAAATTTTCCATTTTTTTTTCCAAATTTCGGAACGCGAAGTCTTTTTCCAAAATTATTTTGGCGTCTGTTAAACTTCCAAAGTTTGGAAATGTTGATGTTTCCTGTTTTTCCTGCTTTTCCTGATTTTCTTGAAAAAAATAGTGGAAATTTTTGGGGGAAATTGCTCGGTAAGAACGGCCCTTACTCTGCGTAAGTTTTTTTTTTTTGTTATTGCATTCTCCGTCACATCTCTCCAGGGCAGCACTATACTCGTATACACTTCCTTCTCTTTTCTTTCTCGTTTTTTTCTTCGTTTTTTTCCCTCTTTCAACGCATCTGGACTGCTATGATAGCATGTGTGTATCTGTTAGCTATGCGTGCCTGTCGTACATGACCTTGCATTGTCTACTCTGCTTACTGCATTGTTACAATGTATCTCTGATGTGTCGTGTTTTTGGCACCACAGAGCTTGTGGGATAAATAATCGGCACGGACACTGGGTGCGCTGAATATCGACGCGTAGAGAAAAAAACAAACACACACTGCCTGTTGTTTCTGTGTTTATGTATGCATGTTGTGCTTGTCGTATCCAGTGCGATGGCGTGTGGTAGTATGTACGACAGGAAGGCCTTGCTATAGACTACTTGTCCAGTCTCCTTACTCCAATTATAACGGAGTATCTCTGCTGCTGTGCTGTGTGCTGTGTCGTACTTTTGTCGGGACCCGGCTTGTATCTCTTCATTAATCATTAATACTACAGCAGTATTAATAGCAGGATGAGGAATAAGCACGGACACTACTCGTACCAACACTACTCTATGATGGATGACGACGGGCAGAAAAAACGCACAATGGATAGCTAGCAGGATAGGTCTTGCCTGTCGTATATGGCATTGCATTGTCTGCTCTGCTTGCTGCACTGAGCGTAGTATCTCTGTGTCGTAGTTTTGTGACCACAGAACTGGTACCTTTTTAGGATGAAGAATCGGCACAGACACTACTGGGTGTGCTGGATGTCGACGGGTAGAAAGGAAGGTTTAATGTGAAGAACACACACACACGATGTGAACAACACACACTAACTGTCTTGCTGCTGCATGCTAACAGAACGGATCAATGTGAACAACAAACACAGCAGCTGCAGTGTAAGATACCAGGTATCATTCTATAAACCAGGAGTCCAGTCGCAGTTACAGATTCTGTACTATCTGTATGTTCATGCTGAGGCGAGAGGCCAGAAGTGGAACTGCTACTACTAGTCATGTAAGACCCATACGACCTGGTATGTGTGTGTGTGTGTTCTTCACATTAAACCTTCCTTTCTACCCGTCGACATCCAGCACACCCAGTGTCCGTGCCGATTCTTCATCCTAAAAAGGTACCAGTTCTGTGGTCACAAAACTACGACACAGAGATACTACGCTCAGTGCAGTAAGCAGAGCGATACGCTGTCTATGCTGGAGGGTGTAGCACCGAGAGGAAAAAGGCATTATACAACAAGAACAAAGGAAGTGAGCAAAAATAAAAAACGAAAAAGCGACACGAGGAAGAACGGAAAAAACGGGGGGGGGGGGGTCATGTCATGCAATGGAGAAAGAGATAACCGAGAGAAGAGGGAGAAGGGGGGGGCGTACTCATGTGTTGCTTGCCTTAGTCATTTGACCAAAGAGAGGAGATGGGGGGGCGACGGGGGGGGCGCGTACTCATGTGTTGGCTTGCGCTTAGTCATTTGACCAAAGAGAGGAGATGGGTGGGGGGGGGCGTACTCATGTGGTTTTTGCCTTAGTCATTTGAGAGAGGGGGGGGAGAGAAAATAGAGAAGAGAAGAATCTTGAAGGAAAAGGAAGAAGGGGGGGGGGGGCGGGGGGGGCGGGGGGGGGGGGTGCGTACTCATTTGTTGCTTGGCGTTGATCATTTGCCCAAAAGAGAGGAGGGGAAGAACTATTTGAAAGTGAAAAAAATAAAATAGGGAGAAGAAACGAGAGAGACAGAGAAGGGGGGGGGGGGGGGGTACTCATGTCGTGCACGGCCGTAGTCGTACAACCATAGCGGGAGGGGGGGGGGGGGGCTATGAGTCACACCGGATTTACCACGAGCGCTCGTGGTAAATAGAGACGCAATTTTTCACAGGAACCACGGGGGGACACTTCGAGTCAGACAATATCTAGCGAAGGCGACGATAATCCGTCGGAAACCAACTGTATCTCACGGCAACGCCCTGGGGGGGGGAGGCATCGTTTTCCGTCGAATAAATAACCCCACAATAAGGGCCCATATTAACGAGTATAAAATAAATTCAATTTGGAAAAAATAAATTTCAAATTCGCTCTTCATTGGTCAACACACGTACCAGCACCAAATATTATGCCCCAAGATCCTAATCTTTGGTGCTGGTGCGTGTGTTGACCAATGAAAAGCGGATTTGAATATATTTTTTTCCGAATTGATTTTTTTCTTCTTCGTTAAAACGGGCCCTTATATGCGTGGTACATAGTCAAAATTCGACGAAAGTTGACGAGGGAAGAAAGTGCTGAAATCTTCTCGCGATAAAAACCAAGGCAAGAACCGTAGTGGGGGAGGAGGGAGAGGAGCCTACTTTGTGACCCCGGATCTGAGTTACGACTAGGGAGGGAGAAAGGCGGAAGTGCGAAGATAATGAATGGGATGGAAAAAAAAAAAAGAAAAAAAGTAACAGGTCTCTGAAGTGAGGAACTACCCAATAAGGCACATGCCTTCTGAGGCAATATTTGTCACTGACTATCAATACTCGTAGGCTTCTCCACTGAGGAACTACAAAATAAGGCGTATGCCTTTTGACGCAATATTTGTTACTGACTATTACTAGGCTTCTCAAATGAGGAACTACCCAATAAGGCATACCAGTCCGGTCGGAAATATAAGCCTGATTTTGACGTATATAGTATCTTGGCGAAAAAACAAACAATCGAGTTTTTTTTTTTTTTTTTTTTACTGTCTTTACCATGAACCGGTGCACTAAAGCAACGCGAAACACTTCCAGAATAAGAAAATAATAACCTTCATATGGTCTCACGAAGCAAGGACACTCCGAACTTGCCTCACGTTCCCTGCCAGTGAATGTCCTCAGGTTGCGTTTTTTTATTTTTTATTTTTTTTCACATCGGATTCGAAACTTCCTCCCCGATCCAATAAGCCAATAAAAAAAGTGGTCGTGAAAAAACTGCGACCACCACAGGTTTTTTCTTTTGTCTAAATATTTCAAGTTTTTCTTCGGTAAAGCGAGTTATAGGTAGCTCAGTAACTTTTCATAGCGCGGTCAAAGCGTATGATGTTCTGTCGATTGCGATGCTTAATTTATTTTGGGAAAATCTGAAGAAAAAAAAACTATTTTTTTTTCAAGATTTTTTTTTCGGAAAAAATACTTGAATTTTCCCAAAACAAAATTAGGCATCGCACTCGATAGAACAGCATACGCTTTGGCCGCGCTCTCAAAAATTGCTGAGCTATCTATAACTCGCTTTACTGGAGAAGAAGCATATGGTGTGTAAACACTGGGGGATACTTGGCTTTGAGTACTATGGTCCACCGTAACAGCAAAGGCGAACAACTCTGCCGTAAACCGATCTGATTTCATAGGCACAGAAAGAGGTGAGGTATCAAAGAGTTGCGGGGGGGTGTACTCATGTCGTGCACGGCCGTAGTCGTACGGCCAGGGGGGAGGGGGGAGTAGCGAGGGGGAGAGAGGGGGTCGTAGTAGCAAGCAAGCAGGGCAGAAAAGCGAGGCAAACAAAGAACCACACCATGCCACACCACACCAGACGGGAGCGGCAGGCCGGGCCAGGCATATCCCATGCGGCACGCTCCCATCGTTCGTGATCTTGTGGTTTGGTGTCTCAGGGTCTACTACTGCTGTAGGGTCGCACGTTAAGTGCACCAAGCAACTGACTGACTGCTGTGGCTGTTAGGGCCCGAATTAACGAGTATAAAATAAATTCAATTTGGAAAAAACAAAATTCAAATTCGTTTTTCATTGGTCAACACACGCACCAGCACCAAATATTATGCCCCAAGATCCTAATCTTTGGGGCTGGTGCGTGTGTTGACCAATGAAAAGCGGATTTGAATTTTTTTTTTCCAAATTGTTTTTTTTTCTTTTTCGTTGAAACGGACCCTTATACAGCTGGTACATAAGTCAAAATTCGACGAGAGTTGACGAGGGAAGAAAGTGCTGAAATCATCTCGCGACAAAAAAGCAAGGCAAGAACCGTAGTGGAGGAGGAGGGAAAGGAGCCTACTTTGTGACCCCGGATCTGAGTTACGACTAGGGAGGGAGAAAGACGGAAGTGCGAAGATAATAAATGGGTTGGAAAAAAAAAAAAAAAAAAAAAAAAAAAAAGTACCAGGTAGTACCGAAAGTGAACTTGTACAATACGTATATAAGTAAAAACCAAACACTCGACAAATCCTTACAATGCAAAGCCGAGTATAATACGTACCAGTACCAGTACCAGGTACAGTACTCGTATATATACGAGCATCGAATACACATATCATATTATACGTATTATATGATACGCCACTACGTACAGCAGCGGTATTCAATATTCAAGTACCAGTGTTCATACCAAACGTACGACCGGGTACCAGCGTACATATCCGTTCCCCTCAGCGCTCAGCGTCAAGGCCAAGGTAAAATAATTAGTTTGCGGCCAGGTTACTCGTGAAGCACGAGCAGACCCTCACCAGTGTTACCAGGTATACAAAAGCTGGGCCAGCGGAAAAAAACGGAGAAACCATGAGATTCCTAGAGCCTTATCTCGTGAACAACTGCAAAATCAGGCTACAAAAAATTGGGAGCACTGACCCTGACACCATCATCACTGTTAAGATGAAAAATATAGGTATTTTTATTTCCGACTCGATCTCACCGAGATATCCGCGAAAACTCATAAAACACCATCTTTTTTGACACACACTTCGTGAAAAAAAACGTCGTTTTCGATCAGAATTGAACTTGGGAGAAAGTGCTGAAGACTGAAAGACACAAAGGAGAAGAAAGAGCGATGAAAGTTGCGTTTCCCAATTCGACACCCATCAAGAGATATCACCAAACCTCGATCCCATACGTTAAGTCAAGTCATGACGAAAAAAATGGCAGTTCTGCGATGCCCCTGTCCATTTTGAGAATTTTGCACTGGATTTTCAACTCCGGCTTTGAATCGCACGTTCAAAAGGTATTCCCTACGGTCGGCCTTCTACGTTTTCGCTCTTTTTTACCACGTAGTTCTGTTCGCTTCTGTATTTTTTCGGGTTGTTGGATTCGTCAAACCTCTCGGAAATAAAAAATAAAACTAGAGGGCGCTTCTGTATTATTTCGGGTTGTTGGGTTGGCCTTATGGCTCGAAAATAAAAATATAAATTAGAGGGCAGAAAGTCAATGCGTCGATGAGTGCATGAGCTACAAAACTGTACACCGTGTCGAAAAATCAAGTAAAAAAATCAAGTCCAAATGCGTACGTAAGCATGATTAATCTGACGTTGAAACTATTTTAGAGCTGGCCCAGCTCGTACAGATGGTATGTATCCTGGTACTATGTACCAGGTTCTGCTGTACCAGTAAGGTTACGTGAAAATGCAAATCAGTGAAAGAACGAAAAAACGGAGAAACGAAGAAACGGCGGTAACAGAAAAAACGAAAATAACGTAACTGAGAAAACAGAAGGCTACTCGTACAGCCCTCGTACACATTGTGTATAAATACTACCTGGTACACACGTATCATACAAACCAAGTACTTGTATAAAGGATATAGAAGGTAAATACCAAATACCAGGTGTGGTGGCATGGTGTATCAGGTACAGAGTAGTGGTCCCTCTAAAGTAAGTGTCGGCTGAGTAGTGCCGGCTGCCCGCTATGGTACCGGTGAAATCGCATGGCACAGAGTGTGGCAGTGTGCGGAGTAAGTAGTGCCGGTTTTGTTGGCTGGCGCATATATACCGGCACTACGGAGAGACCACTGCTTTGTACCAGGTACCTGGAACCTGGTAAGTATTACAACAGGCAGTGTACCTATTTTAAGACCATCCGGTTTAAGGTTTAACCCATTCAGAACTGAAAACAGTATCCTACACTAATTCCAAGTATTTTGTCCCCAACTACGTGGGACCAGTTCTTAACCCATTCAGAACTGAACAAAAACGCCCCACACTAATTTCAAGTAGTTTGTCCCCAAATTCGTGGGACCAGTTCTTAAGGGGTCAAGTAAGGCCATGGTAGAGATAAGACCAGCTAAGTGGGCTGGTCACGAAGAAAAAAACTACTTGGAATTAGTATGCTCAGTAGTAAAAGATAAGACCATAGCAGAGATAAGACCACGTTTTTGGGCTTGCGATGGGGTGGTTTTAAAAGGGGTACACCACCGCTGTACACCTTTGGTAGTCCACGCAGTTATGTACGTACTCATCAGCTGGTACTCATACGTAAGTAATCAGCAGGGTACCAGGTTTGGCACATGCGCACAATTTTAGTGCTATTTAATAGAAAAAATAAGGACTCGTAGTCTACATAATCCGGAGTCTACAGCCCGCATTGCTTCATGTTGCCGATACTCGTGAGTGCTTCGCGTTTTTTTGTTTCGTGGTTTTTGGTGGGTTTTCGCGGTGTCATGGATTTTCGTGTTTTATCTTGTTTTTTCGGGGGATTTCGTGTTTATGCGTATTTTTGTGTTTTTTGCGTGTTTTTGGTGGGGTTTTCGTGGGTTTCGGAAAATTTGAGTATCGTGCCGCCGCTGGCCATTTTTTTTCCCGTCAGTTTTTCCCGTTTTTCCGTCTGCTGTCTCAGAAGGGTTCTTAACCCATTCAGAACTGAAAAAAATGTCCAACACTAATTACAAGTAGTGTGTCCCCAAATTCGTGGGACCAGTTATTAAGGGGTTAACGTAACGAGAGTCACTTGGTTACTTTGTTTACTACTGGATGTACTCAATTTTAGTACATTATCAATATCGATAAACATTTTACTACGTAATCAACAGCATTGGTGCCGCTATATTTTTTTTCCAAGATATCGATCATGGGATATTCTTTTCCCTCTTTCGCTAAATTAATTAATTGTACCCCCCCCAAACCACGAACAACCTACTTATATAGGAATGCGAGGGTCTATGCATTTCCTTGCCTTTTTTTACGTCTAAAATGAATCGGTCGACACAGCTAACAGTCTATTAATATTTAATAGTAGTACTGCCTATCGTAATACTAGTGCTTCGTGACGGGGGGACTATACGTAACACGAGACCTATCAAAAACATACACAAAAACCTGTATATCCCAATGCTTTTACTGAGCATATTTGGTCTTGATTACTGCTGTATGCCCCCCGTAGATAATCCTTCGCATCGTATCATGCTGCGCCTGACTGATATATACAACAAAGGACGTTGCTACTGTTGTTGTACACAAGACATATACTCCTACCTGGTATATACAAGTACCGGTAGTACCGGTACTCCCACCACGAATATCATATCATATCATATCATATAATATCAACATCGTCCGTACCTTGCGGTGGCAGCCGGGGGCGGGTTGGCGCCTCGCTCTGTCCGCATCATCTTCCAGAGGGGGAGAGGGGGGGCGAGGGTATACCGGTAGCAGCCTATAGCAGCCTATTAATAGTAGCAGGCCACCTAGGAAGAGAGAGAAGACAGTGCGTCCGTCCGTGCTGCAGCAGACAGACACACAGGCACGTATATATGACACGTGGTTCTATAGAGAGCTGGATCCTGGGCTGGTTAATGAGGGGGGGGTGGGGAGGCATGGGCAGCGAGCGGCGGGGGCAGAGCCGTGCAGGTACGGGAGGGGTGTGAGACGTGGCAATGGTAAGAATACATCGTACGACAAGGTATCATTAATCATGCAGCCAAGATGAATAACACGGGTTTTTTACAAGCGTCGTGAGAGTCACAAAAAAACAGATGGTTCTATGCTGTACCTGGTATGATATGATACGGTGTTGCCATAGGTGATGGTATCATATGTACGATATCGCACGAGGGTTGAAAATATCTGAAAAAAGATACCGGTATACGATACCTCGTATATCGTACACGTATTCCGTTTGACACGTACCGATAAAAATGATGAAAAACGTGGGTCGTTTTGAAATAAAACGCAAGGGTTTTGATATCACTTTCGATCACTTGATTTAATTTGATGGACATTTTGGACTTGATGCTTGATCACCAGGCAGGGGCAGAGGAGAAAGAAAGAAAGCAGCAGCAGCGGCAGCAGCCCACACGCCCCCCCCACCCCCTACCCCCCCACCAAAAAAAAAAGAGAGCCACCGCCGTTCTATCTGATGATGCCGCTGATGATGCCTTATATACCTGGTAAATTACATTATTAATAAGTGAAGGTGAGAGTTCAACACCCGCCCGGCCACGCGCTTCGGGGCACAGCAGCAGTGGGCAAGGCGATGAATCTATGTATAACATAACGCCTAAGACAGAGGGGTCTTGGGCCCGAGGGTCGCCGGGGCGCGTGTGCATCGTGCTCGGGCTCTAGCAACAGCAGCAGCAGCAGCAGTACGTACAGTAGTGGTGCTTGCTCTTTCTGCTTTGGCGTGAGGCACTGCTGTCTGCTACTGCTGCTACTATTTAATAACTACAGCAGCAGTACGTAGACTTATGTACGAGTATGTATACGAGGTTCGTCGTGGGATATGTCTATACGTGTACACAAACAAATCAGTCTCTACGTATGTATGAGATAGAGGGGGGGGCGGGGGGGGGGGAAGTCCATCGTAGGGGGCAGAAGAGAGGGCAGGCAGGGAGGCAGCAGGGATCGATTCGATTTGTTTTTGGTCGTTTGTTTTGTTTTCGCCTTCGATTTGTGCTTGAATTTTTCGAGAGGTGGTGGGTGGTGGTTTCGTTTGGTCTCTTTGCCTGGTATAATATCAGAATAACTTGGCTTGTCTATATGTTGGACAAGCAAGGGAGAGAGAAAAAAGCAAGAGAGGACAATCGTAGGGGTCAAAAACTTTTTAGTCGTAGATGGCCAAAATCCCAGGTCTGTTCTACGATTTTTATGGTTTTCGCAGTATAAAAAAAAACAAAGCGTGTGGGTTCGTTCGGTCGCTCCGCCCGGAGAGAGCGCAGGCCTCTACCTGCCTGGAGAGGCTCCGGTTGGCCGATCGAGACAGGGCGAGTACTAACTACCTCTCCCATAATACTGCAGGCTGCAGTGCTCCTGGCCCGGCAGCAGCAGCAGCAGCAGCAGCAGCAGCAGCAGCGGCAGCAGCAGCAGTGCTGGCGTTGCTCTGTGGTCACACGAAAAAAATGGTGTTCTACATACCATACCATATGTTACCAGATCTCAAGGCAAACTCTATACCTGGTATATAAAATAGAGAAAATACGTACCAAAAAAAAAAATAAGCTGAAAAATAAACAAGCTGGGGGCCCACAGGCGAACCCTCCAAAATAAAATTGGTGCCGAGTGCTGCTGCTGCTGCACACAACATAAACCAGGCGGCCGCCAGAGTCCGCTTTCTCTCCGAGAGCAAAACAACTCACCACCTAGATCACGCTGTCATCACTCCGGGCGAAGCGTGTCCCTCCTCCGCCGCTCTCCCCTCTAGGCTCCGGCTGCGCGTCGGCTACGAAACAGCAGCCTCTCCTCCTGTCTCGTGTGCGCCCGGCCTCTCTGCTTTGGGTGCTGGGTCTTGCCGCTAGCTGAGAGGGCCAGCTCACGGCGGAATTATGAACAATTATTCCATGATTTTGATTCTCGGTTTAACTCTGAAGAGATGAGCCGAATCGACCAATCATATTGTTTCGGGATAATTCTGTATCCCCACTTGATCCCCACCGCCCACCGTCCACCGCCCCCAGATTTTTTTTGTTGTGTTTTCGATTCGCATCTCATGGTCTGGAACAACCTTGCAACGCCACACATCACACACACATACACAAAAGTTCACAGTTTATACTCGTAGCAGGCAGCACAGCAGCAGCGAGCACAGGCAGATCATAAGGTGCTGTAGATAGAGAAGGTTGTCTGTTGTTTGTTGATGATGTCTGTTGTTGTTGCTGCTGCCGTTCGTTGTTGTTATCGTTTTGCCAGAGACCCAACAGCTCTGCATGCATGTCGCTCTATGTTTTGTTGAGTCATTCTCCAGTCAGTGTGTATGTAGTGTATGTGCATCTATCTATAGCATATGATACCGTCGGTATAATACCACAAACACCTCACATCGCAGACAAAGCCTTTGCTGTCTGTGTGTGTTCTGCTACTACTACTACTGCTACGTCGTGCTGCTGCTGTGAGAGGCAGTACGTGATGTCCTCTATAATACCGCACCCCCTGGTACTACTACGACAAATCTATATTATCCCTCATAGCCACACACAGCACAGACAGCAGCAGCACCATTTGAAAGAAGAAAACTGCGGGCACGAAATCCCTTTCTTATTGTACTAAGCTAGTCGTATAATAGTATGTATACTTGTTGCAGCTTTTCCTGTGATGGCGATGATTCCGCAGCACATAATTAATTGGAGTTGAAGCGAGACATCTTCTTCGAGAACGTTGTGCCCCCCTATTATACTTTACGCGTTTTCGTCTCCTACAAAAGTTGGACCCACAGAAGCTCCACACCCCGCATGCCACATAATAAATTAATGGTGGATGGATGTTTGTCTGTGTCATCCGCCGCCCCCCCCCCCCCCCCTTTTGTGCCCTCTTTTCCTATCGTAGCCTCCTGGCGAAAATGCCCCGCCGCAATGAATTGGAAGTAGTAGTAGTAGTTGAAGCGAGAATCCTGCTCGTATATCATACCTGTCTGTGGGTGTTGTGTGGTATATAACCGAGAGTATTGCTACGTATCTCTATCTGCAAGAACGAAAGAAGAAGGAAACATAGGGAGGGGCGCTCCTTTTGCAACCCCCCCCGTTCTAGCCATGTGGGCACATGCACCCTCCATATAGATCGTCCCCCCTGCCACGTAATTACCAGGTATCACACTTAAACTATTTTTGCCGCTATATACCTACTGCAAGTAGTACTACAACAGAACAGTACAACAGCATTTAGTTTGACCGACAAAGAAATAAAAGCTGCTACGTACTTCTTCAGCGTTTTAAGACTGGGTGAGACGCAGAGAGTGTTATTATCATCCCCTAGGCTTCCTCGCAGGTTTGTCTATTAAACATCCTTGGTGTTACATAATAATACTCACTTTCCGTAGAATCACAGAGAGAGGTGGTAATTATACCGGCCTTCCTAGCCCATACCATTACACTCTACCATTACAACATCAGTATAGACCTTTCTCCCCCTAGAGAGACACGCGCAAAAAGGTTTCCAACGACGGCGAGAGAGAAAAGATCGAATGGCAAGTTTTTGTGGCTACTATATAGTATGCCTTGTTCGTAGAAGGTTGTGTCCCAGAGACGCGAATGAATTTGGATGGTACCATACACGACACACACACAGCTAGCTAGCTGTTCTTCTGTTGTTGCTGGCGCTCTCTCGTTCAGACCGTGTATTATTGTATGTAGTATGTATACGAAGCATGTGTAGGATACGAGGCGAACGCCTTTTGAGCGGTGGATATCACGCAAGATAAAACACCCCAAAGCTGGCGGTCGAGTAGATCATTTGTGCGGGGTGGAGAATCTTTGTTCCGCACAAGGGGAATGGTCGTATCACGTAGTGTTAATATGGTAAGGCGTCCGCGAGGCAGTTGCATAGTAAAACCCATTGCTGTCTCCAGAAGTAGCCACACCAGAAATTAAATTAACTCATTGAAGCTGTCGTCCATATGCAAGTCCGCCTCAGAGGCGGTTCTTAGCAGGATGCAGCTCACCCTCCATGCGACTCGCCCAATACCTCA
>MEHQ01001318.1:374928-388692 GCA_008828725.1 Saccharina japonica
TTAAAAAAAAAAAAAAAAAAAAAACGACAGCTGTGAGATCGAGGATTTGATCGAAACTCGTTTTTGCAAGCTGAGTGGGATACTTCGGTCGCGCGAACTACGGGTTTTGAGGGAAACAGAATCTGACATCTATCTGTGGAACTCAAGGGAGGTCACATATATATATACGGTGTACTTCCTGATACATATATGCGCCTGTGTCTATCGATGAAGAGATAGATGAAAATATATCGAGACGATATAACATACTCTTTCCCAAAACACGCGTGTATACACGTAGTAGGGGTACACACTATAATAATATTTATTTCCGTTGTGTGTGCCCCCCACATCACACGTTCGTTCGTCGTGTGTGTGTGTTTTTTTAAGAAAAAATCGGCCCTGGCATTCGTCGCAGGGTGTGGTGGTACACGGTGCGGTGGTACACGGTATGTGTGGTGGTACACGGTACACGGTGTGGTGGTACACGGTGTGTGTGGTGGTACACGGTGTGGTGGTACACTATATACAGTAGGTATGGCCGCTTTAAATATGGGTCGGCCCTATACGTAGTGCGTTCGGGATTGCAGGTCCCTTACATACTGTACTAATAACGTCTCTTTATTAGAGTTGGTACCGGCCCTTTATACAGTCAGTAGTCAGTATTATAGTGAGCAAAAATGGTGGGGCAGAAAATTGAGGTCCCTTATAATATACCGTTTTCCCTTATCGAGAGGTACCTTGAAAAGGGACCACATATACCTGTACAGTACCACTGTTTGTAGTAGTGACTTTGTGAACGGGGTAGCGATTTCCAAGTTCCAAGAAGATTTGGCTGCCCGCCCCCCCCCCCCCCCCCCCCCCAAGCGGTTATTAACCCATTGAAGCTGTCATCCATACCTGGTATGCAAGTAAGTCCGCCTTTCATAGTAAGGATGCAGCTCAACATTATTTTCATGCGACTCGCCCAACACCTCACGTGTCGCTTCGCGCTTTTGCTTGGTGCAAGCAAAAATGTCATGTCTCTGCCAGATGGTTTGGTGAAAACCCGACACGCTCCGCCCTGGCATCGTTGTAGAGGGGTGCGAGGGTCTATGGTCATACGAGTACGCGGCCATGCATGAATATGAAGTACACCCCCCAAGCGGGGTTCTTAGTATAGAGGATGTGGCTCATCCTTTTCATGCGACACAAGCCCAACACCTCACGTTTCGCTTCGCGCTTGCTTGGTATACAAGCAATGTCTGGCTGCCTGATGGTCGGTGAAAACCCACCGTGCTCCGTCTCGGCATTGTACGTACTCGTATAGTAGGGATGCGAGGGTCTATGGTAATACGACTAATACAGCCATGCACGACATGAGTACACACCCCCACCCCCCCCCATGGTCAATGGTCAGATGACTAAGGGGCAAGCAACAAATGAGTACGCGCCCCCATGCATGACATGAATACCCCCCCCCTATAAATATATTATATTTCTAGGTTGGGTTGGCGTCGGTTGGCAACGACGCTGTAAAACACGCCACTCGCTGCGTGAGCTAGACAACCAGGGTGCCGTTTTTTTTTGTTATTTTGTTTTGGCGGTCACCAAAGCTGGCGGTCGAGTAGATCATTTGTGCGGGGTGGAGAACCTTTGTTCCGCACAAGGGGAATGCATGGTCGTTTCACGTAGTGTTCATAGGTAAGGCCGTCTTCCGCGATGCAGAGAGTAAATACTCCCGCCCCCCGCGCAATTGCTTTTTTGGTCTCCGGAAGTGGCCACACCAGAATTAAATTTAAACTGCATGAAGCGTCGTCCATATGAATCCGCCTCAGAGGCGGTTCTTAGCAGAGATGCAGGCCACCCCATGGACTCGGCACACATAGCCTCAGGCGTTCGGCGGCTTGTGCAAGCATGTCTGCCTGGTTTTGTGAAAACGCCTAACGCGCTGCCGTCCTTGGCATTTGTAGGGATGCGAGGGTCTATGCACTATGAATATCGTCCGTGCACAAACATGAGTAACCCCCCCCCCCCCCCCCCCCCTCGACAATATAGCTTCTCTTGTCTCGCGAAAAAAAATAGGAGCAACACCTCGCCCCACCCCCCGCCATAATACTACCTATCTCTGTCTATGTGCATATGACTAAGCTGCCGTGCAGCGAACATGATACGCGCCCCCCAATCCCGCCCCCACCCCCCCCAACCCCTACCTCCCCCCGCCCCCGCGCTCTCCCCCCCCGCCCCCGCTCCCCCCCTCCCCCCGTCCCCCCTCCCACCCCCCCCCCCGCCCCCCCCTCCCCCCCCCCCCTCCCCCCTCCCGCCCCCCCCGCCACTCCCCCCCCCCCCTCCCCCCCCCCCCCCCCCCTCCCCCCCCCCCCTCCCCCCCCCCCCTCCCCCCCACCACCCACCCCCCGTCAATGTAACCTTCTGTCTCCGTAAAAAGAAAACGAGGTACCCCCCCACCCCCCCCCCGGAAGGGCCTACACCAGAAATTAAATGCAAATTCATTGAAGCTTCGTCCATCGTCAAGTCCGGCCTCAGAAGTGTTTTTCTTAGCGAGGATGCAGCTTCACTCCTCACATGGACCTTTCGCCCAATACCTCACGGCGCTTCCGCGCTTGTGGCAACAAGTCTGCCGTGTTAGAGTTGAATGAACCCAACGTGTCGCGTCCCGGCATTGTAAGGGAGGCGAGGGTCTATGGTCAGCAATGCACTACGGCCTTGGCACTGACATAGAGTACTCCCCCGTCCTGCACGCACCTACCCCACTCCGCCCGCGCCCCCCCCATCATAGTGTACTTCTGTCTCCGGAAAAAAATAATACGGAGTACCCGCCCCCCCGCCCCCCCGATAATATATTTCTGTCTCCGAATAAAATGAATACGGGAGAGACCGACAGGGAGCGTCAAGGAGAGTGCGCATTTTTCACACAAAAGAAAAACGACTCGAGAGCGTGTCCGCAGTAAATATATGTAATATACGCCGTATACCTTGATGCAGCATTCACCCCCACCGATGCTGCTGACGCGTCGCGCGTAGGCGTGTTCGCGTTAGCTTCCGTAATACATTGCCGACCTAGAACAGCATACTATTACCACATCGCACGGTTGGAATTCTGCTCCAGGCCAGAGGTGACCTCGGCAACAAACGCCTGTGGTCAAGGTAAGAAACAGAACATTTTGTGGGACCTGTACAGGGTTGTCAACATGTACCGTAGGTATATACCTCTTCCCCGCGTGACCCTGAGGGCGTGCGGAACCTCGCCGTTGTCTGCCTGAGGGGAAACTCTACAGCCGCGCGCTGGCTTTATGACCGAGCCAAATCAGTATCAGCCAGTGGGTTGGGGTTATCCCGCACGCTTGTCGGGCGGTATCGACCCCGTGGGGGGTGTCCGTTTCGTCCCCTGGGTCCGTGTGCCACCGTACAAGGTTTAACCCCACGACCCTGTAGTAAGGGTTACAGAACGATGGCAGAACCCTGCAGTACAGGGTTTGATCCGCCGACGCCTTGCAGGTTTGAACAGGGTCAGTACCTCAAATAGCAGGGAGGTGTTGATCCGCGAACCCTGGTGCGGGGGGGGTCACCGGCGGAGCCTGACCACGCGTAACCAGTGTGGGCCCAGTGCAGGGGTTGGAGCTACGGTGAAGCGGCCGCTGTGCATGTGACGCAGTGGGGTCGGCTCTGGTACCCGGCTAGCCTATACGCCTGTATGGCAAGTACAGGGTGACATTCAGTAAGGCGGCAGTTTGGGTGTTTGGAACATTTATAACCAGGTTACAACACCCCCCCCCGCTCCCCCCGCCCCTCCCCACACATTCATCACCTCTGGTCATTGGGAAGCGGGTCGTCATATGGCAAGACAGTGCGCCTCAAGCAGAGGTTCTTAGTGTGTGAAGTTCAGCCTCCATTTTTGCGACTGCGTCCGCAATCACCTCACGGCACTTCGCGCTGTGCTACATATCTGCCTGTCGGTGAATGAACTACTCGACATGCTCCTCCCGGCTGCAGGATGCGAGTCTATATGGTCATGATCGACAACGGCCATGTGCATGAAAACGAAGTACAGACCCCCCCGAAAAAAAGTTTGATCGAAATAACACACTCTATACTCCAGCGCATCATGCTCCTAAGCAATAGCTTTTGTGTTCCCGTACGCTGTTGTAGTATAAAGTATGTCGAGCAGAAAAAAAAAGAAATAAAAAATATTAGATATCCACCTTAATGTACGTATGGAGCAAAAGAACAGTACCAGGTACGCTCGTACTCTTGTACGTAAAAAGTAAAGAACCAATTTGAGCATTAACATTAATCTACCCAGCGACCTTACGATTTCCGGAGCAGGTTCGTACATATTACTTGTCTAACTGTCCACCGAAAGTAACAAGCACCTTTTGCATATCAATATTTCAATGAAAACTGTTCTTATAATTCGTACAAAATCTATTGCCATACCGGTAATTTAATCAGCCCGAAAGAACTTGTCGCATTCTAATAGTGACGCAGAATCACTGTAGGAATGTAGTGTGGGACTTTTTCAGTTCTGAAGCGGTTCAATAGTAGTAGTAGTAGTCGTATTATATTAGGTAGTTTAGTAGACTCCGCTGCCTTCTCGTCCATCACCTTCTCAAAAAGCGCCTAACACTCTACACACGCGCTCTTGACAGGACATAGTACCCTCGCATCCTCTGCTCCTCTCCCCGTCTCGTTTCGCGTCGCACTTGTTTCGGCGCGTTTTTCCCGCTTCAAATCAAGATTCCGGGGCGTATAAAGACTATTAAGAAGATAGTCTTGGTCTGAACGCCTCGCTTCCTGCGGCGGCGTCGAAGTCGTAAGGAGCGATGTGGCTATATCTACTATCGGGTTGAAGGTCCGGGTGGGTGTGCTTCATTTTCATGCACGGCCGATCGTAATGAACCATAGGCCCTGCCATCCCTACAAGGCCGGGAGGATGCAGTCGGGTTGTCAACCGACATGCAAACATTGTCTTGCAACACCCAGCTTGCGAAGCGAAATCGTGAGCGATGTTGAGGCGATCCCGCATGAAGGGTAGCGCATCCTACTAAGAACCTGCTTGAGTGGGCGGACTCGCATGTGATGGCAGCTTCAATGAGTTAAGTTTAAGATACGGTGTGCCACTTCTTCCAGAGACACGCCATGAAAGAGCGACCCGGGGGGGTGTAATCATGTCGTTGCACGCGCGTAATGTCATTATACCTAAGACCCTTGGCAATCCGCATACAATGCCGGGACGTGAGCACGTTGGGGTCTTTCACCATACCAGCAGACATCGCTTCCACAAGCGCAGAAGTCGCGTGAGGTATTGGGACGAAGTCGCATGAGGGGGTGAGCTGCATCCTGCCTAAGACCATGCCTCTGGAGCGAGCTTGCGTAGTGGACCGTACATGCCTCCAATGATTGATTAACTCTGGGTGGCACATTCCAGAGACAGCATAGGTATTATCTATGTATCTTACGCATCATGGATGTCTTACTCATATCACAGCTATACGCGATACATGGAGCATTCCCTCTTTGTGGCGGAGTTGAGCTTATCAAAATCCCGCAGCGGAATGATTCTTATAACGTTCAGACTGGCCAGCCTGGGTGATCTCGTGCATAAAAAGAAAAAGAAAAAAAGGCACCCTTGGGTTTTTCTTAGCCTCACGTGCAGTGAAGCGTGTTTTAAAAGCGTCGTCGCAAACCGACGCCAACCCACTATAAATTATATATATGTATATAATATTCCTGATCGTGTGTTAGATTTGGCTCTTTTGTTTTAATGAGAATACACAACAAGCTGTGATATCGAGGATGTCGTCCGAAATCTCATCTTTGCTAAGCAGTAGCATGTATGTGTCATTTACCGGCGAGACCGTATATAATACAAGTAAGCGTCATGATCTATGCTGGGCAGAAAAGGCGAAATCATCGCGAGACAAAGGGCAGGAGCGAAAGCGGAGGCGGCGGGGGGAATTGGGCGTGGACCCTGTGGGGGGGTGATAAATGCTTCGAAGCAGGCCGCATATATATATAATAATGACACCACCGATTATGAAGTGACGCAACACCAATCGCCCGAAGGGAAACTGTAATTAATAATATATATATATGTTGGAAGTATTAATTAAATTATTGTTGTGTGTGTTTCCTAAGTTGGATTTACTCTGTACAGATTCTTCTTGCGCACAATCTCTACCACCTGCGGGAGGTTGAGGAACGAGACCGATCTGCATTATTTATTAGACGGTGGACATAGTAGTCAGACGCTAAATAAGGCCTTTCTTGTAGTAAAATACTTGGAACACAATACAGCAGTATGGGTAGGTTTTGGGTGCGTGACGTCCTGATTAACTAGTATGGTCCCGCGTTATAGCTATTAATCTACATTACTACTACACTACTACTACTTACTACTAATACACTACTACTACTGACTACTACTACTACTATACTACTATCTACTACTGACCGACACTACTACTACTACTACGACTAACTAACTACTACATACTACTACACTCTGCACTGCCTTGATCGCTGATCTATCTATCCATTCTATTACCATCTGTTCGAGGGTTGGTGGAAAACGTTCCCATTTAATATTTACTCCAGATGAGTCCCGTCCGGCGAGTCCAGACATACATGTAATCACTGACCAGAACAGACAAACAAAACGCGGGAACGAACGGTCGGATTTCATACAAACTTTATGCATTAGCACTGTATAGATTGAGGAGTGGAGGCCGTATACGCACTCTACCATCACCGCGATGAACGACAATTCGATCGCGAAGAAAAAAGACTGACACGGACGGAGGAGGAAAAACGAAAACAAAAGAGTGCGTTTCTATATTATTTTTTAATCTGTTCGACTACGCGAGTACACCTCTTCTGTACTGTACTGTCCTATCACTCTTCGTGTTCTGGAAATGTACAAGATCGTGTCACATATATTTGATAGTAATTACTGGGACCATTTTGTAAATAGGCCTATGGTACACGTAGGGTTAGGTTAGGGTCCATTCCTGTGTCCTGGCATATTGATTGCTACCCCGTGCCCCAAAACACCTATATATTTACAGGGTATGTGGTGTGTTCGTGGTTGCGGTCGCGTGCAGTACAATTTATTACTATTGTATCCTGCTTGGCACGTGTGGTCTTTTTCATCTAAGGGGCGCTTCTGTCTCCCTGCGTCATTGATTATGTTTCATTTCAGAATTTGTTTTTATTTGTCTGTTTGTTGCTTATTTTGTGTCGGCTCGTGTCCGCTGATGTCTCGTAACCCGGTCGTTACGCACTCATCTTTTGCTTTAACCCATTTAATTTGTGTTATTTTGTTTTGTTTTCTACTGTTTCAGCAGTCTGTGACCACAGAATTTGTATCTCTCTAGGATTTGGGAATCAGGAAGGCAGCTTGTTACTGATGTGGTTGAGTTAGAAAAGAACGGTTAATGTGAATACAACAACAAAACTGACATTTGTTTTGTCCTATTTTTACTATGGTCCCACTTAGTAGTCAGGTATTATTATAACATGACTACCAAAACAATAGCAAGTATCGTAGTCCTTATATTTTTTCCGGGCAGTCTCGTACCGGTCAATACGAGATACTTCGTATATCGGTATAGTTTTTTCAGTAGACCATAGATAGGCAGGATGATCTGACTGATTATATATATATTTACCAGGTATATATCCTATTTAACGTAACAAATTCGGCGGTATAAAGCGCTATTGCTTGCTGCTTTACTTTTAAATTGCCCTTTAGACTATCCACCTCGGACGGTAAATATAGATGGAATCGTTGGGGCATAAAGATGGAAATTACAATGATCTTAATTGCGCTCGCAATGGCAATATATATTACACCTGCCTTGTGACTTGCGAACCTCCTCTCTACTAGACACGCCATGCCATGAATAAACGAGTAACCTCCCCCCCCCTTTCTGGCTGTTTTCGTATTTGTACGGTTACTGATAAACCCCCCACTAAAGTCAGGCGAATATACTACGTACGGTAATAATAGAAACTGTCGATACGTTTGTTTTGTACAGACCAGCGAACTTCAGACAGTAGTTAGTTCTATAGTCGGCAACTTCATTGGTAAAAGAGTGGAGGACAGAGGGGGGGAACGATGCATCGCTGTATCGAATGGAATCGCGGCGTGTAGTTCAGTTTTGGACACGCATAACATGCTGTAGGATTTTAGGGTACCTCTTCGGACTTGTGTATCTTTCCCCTGCTAAGTACGTGTTCTTTAGATCTCTGATGGCTCTAGCATCTTTGTGACCACAGGCCGGATCTGCTAGATCAGACTTAAGGGATTAGCAACTGAAACATGTTTAAGTTGTGAAGAAAACAACACAACAATTATAGCATTATGTATATCGCGGTATGTATGTGTGTACCTCGTATTAGTCAACTGCGCTTGTTTTTTCTCGATCTGTTTCTCTGACTTTACAGTTCTCTTTGGTGTGGTGGTTAAAAAGCATCTCCATATAGACATATTCCATCATAATCAAAATTGATCTGTTGGTGTTTATTATTACAATTAATAAGGTTTCCTGTTTCGCCATGGTTTCTGGCTTTCGGGAATGTTATGAGTGACAATGTTGAAGCTCATGCTGCACATTGGACACCCTCGATGGCAAAGATAATAATAATAATTTAAAAGGCTTAAGTCTGAATATGGGGGGGGGGGGCGTACTCCATTGTTGCATTGCCTTACTTAAGTCATTGACCATTGACCACGCATCGCAATCCTTTCGAGACGGTACTACCATTCCTACTCCTATAGAGGCACTCCAAAAAATTGGGCGCTCGTCACGTGTTTTCGCATAACAGTTACTAGAAAAAAAAATAAAAAAAAAAAAACATAAGAAAGCTTTTTGCCGTGAATCCTAATCGCCGCTTCCTGTTTAACAGGGTGAGGAGGCAAATCAATTAATAGTTCCCGTGGTTTTCTGTCTTCTTTCGGGATGTTTGAGTGTCAACGTTGAATGCTCATGCGCTGGTCACATTGTAAGGATGCAAGAGATTATACTAATTATTTTGTAGTATATGGGTTTAACGCCATTTCGGGGACGCATAATAAATAGAACGCGACGATCAACTAAGAACCTACATATTCCCCTTTTTTACTAAGACGCTGCTAACGGTAAGAGGTAGCAGTTTTTGGAATGGAATCGTTTTTCTGAGCGAATTCGTGCTCCTTAACCCAATCGGTCGTTTTGTTTCTATTTTTTTTTGTGACGAATACTATTTCAGAGTATACTGTCGGTCAAGAGATTTCTCAAATTGCGGCAGCGGCTTTATTTTCTTCCAAATCGTTTTTTTCGGCGAGGTATGAACGCTGCCTTAAGTGAGGAGCTCAGAAAAAACATGGTGGCATTCCTCTATCGTAGCATGCTCTAACATATTGGTTCACTATTTACTATGCCCCCCCCGCCGAAAAATAGTGGTGGATAATGACGTTTTGACTTTTGACACAAGAGGACGCGATAATCATAGATTTACCCCTGGTATAGCACTTGCACGTTTTTTTTTCTGTTTGCAATAATTTTGAGAGAATGGCACCTCGAAGTCCACAAAAACCTAGTCGATATAATAGATACATGCATTATTTCAAGTATAGTGAATAATAGATTGTAAGCACCCGGCTGAGGTAGGTGCGCCACATTCTATCCCAAAACATCTGAAAGAAGAACTTGGATCGAAGATACATCGATTATCGTCTAGGAACGGATGGGATAGTTCTCGAAACGGTCGCACTCTTCCCCTAAACTAATAAACACATGCCGAGGACCAGGTCAGTGGTCCAGCCTGCCACAGAGACAACGCGTGTCTACTCATAAGAGTGACGTATTGTGGATAATCTTGGCGGAAGCAGAATAGAAGGTGTTAGACTGTACGCATAGGTTTCCTTGGTTTTCGTGTTTTCTGCTTTGGGATTTATGAGTGACAACGCTGAAGATCATGATGGCACATTGTCGATGGCAAAGATAATAAAATTAGAGGTACGTAGCACATTTTGGATGAAATTTTTGTCGGAAGACCGGGGGTGGTCCTCCTTAATAAACCCGAAACGTCGAAAATGTATTCTTTGGGTGTTTGAAAATAATTTCGCTTGTATTTCTTTACGAAGTGCATATATAACGGGATTAAATTCACCGGTATCTCTCTCGGTAGCACTCTTTGACATCTGTGCAAACATGCATCATCACAGTTTTCGGGTGGGGGTATATAAAAGAATTATCAAAAAGTGACCAACCACAACCGATCCCTCAGAACTAAATGAAAGTGCACCTCTATACGCGTAGGAGCAGCATTCCCAGAGCCCAGAGCACAGCGCAAGCACAATCAGTGGGACATGTTCTTTTTCCATCCAGGGGATGGGTCACTTGAGGATCTCTATATTAATAGTAAGTAAACAAAATGATTTTGAAAAACTGAAAGAGTGGCTTCGTACCGCGATTGAAAAAAAACGAATATTATTCCAACGAGTTGGGTTAAGGAGCCTTAATAGTCAATTCAGAAAAATGGTTTTAGCCGAAAATAAAGCCACGTCTATGCCGGAGCACGCCACGTCAGCCGTTAGTCATATCTTAGTCGTAGTCTAAGTCAAGCTTAGCATAAGGCTTAGGCATAGCCTAGTCATAGCCTCAGCATTGCTTAGTCATAGCAGCCATAGCGCTTATCATAGGCTAGCATAGCCTTAGTCATAGCCTTCATCATACGCTTTTCGTCATAGCCTTAGCCATAGCCTTAGTCATTAGCCTTATCCGTAGCCTTAGTCGTAGCTTAGTATAGCCTAGTCCATTAAGCCTGTAGTCATGCCTTAGCGTAGCAGTTCGTAGCGCTTAGTCAAGCTTTAGCATAGACTATCATAAACCTTAGTCAAGACTATTTACGTTTTTTTTAGTCAAAGCCTAGTGTAGCCTTAGACTAACTAGTCTACCTTAGTCACACGCATTCGTCAAGTTAGCCGTAGCCTCATGGTTACCTGACCTCATAGTTAATGATTAACCCTGTCCCTAAGCTTAGTCTTACATTAGCCCTAGCCATTTACTCGTAGCTACGAAGCCTTTATCCTCTAGGCATTAGCCCCTAATACATAAGCCTTAGCACAAGCGCGTATCCTTAAACGTTTTAGCACTTAACCCTTATAACTGAAAAAAATAGTCCACACGCTAAATTTCCTAGTAGTTTTCCGCATTCGGGGACCAGGAGTGTCTTAGGGTTAGCGCCCACAAGCTCTTATCCTACATACAGCCGTAGCTAGAGACCTCAATAGTTATCGTGTGAGCCTTAGCCAATACTCTAGTATTGAAGCTCACTTCTCTCCGCGCCTAGTCCCGACACTCCTCCCTCTGCCTGAGGCTTCACTTAGTCCTTAGCCCCTTAGACCTAAGCTCGTACTTAAGGCTCTAGCCTTAGCGCTAGGCATGCCTCCATAGCCTTACCCTTAGGCCTTAGCCTTGGCCTAGCATCATTCTAAATTCAGGCTTAGCAATAGGCCTTACTTCGCACCAATCAAACAGGTCCGGCCTTAGCACCCCTTACCTAGCCTTAAACTTAGCCTTAGCATATCCCTTACTTAGCCTTACTATTCTCCTTAGCCTTTCGCCTTAGCAATCGGATCTAAAATCAGCTTGACCTACGCTAGCTTTCGCGATCCGTCAAATGCGTCCGATTAGCATCCTCCTAGCTTAAGCCCTAGCTTAGTCTCAGCCGTAGACTATAGTCTAGCCTTAGCCTTAAGCTTGTAGCATGCATCTAATTCAAGTTCTTCCTTTAGCCATACTAGCTTCGCACCGTCAAATACGTCCAGCCCTTAGCATTCTCCTTAGGCCTAGCCTTACTTAGTGCTTAGGCCGTAAGCGTTAGTAGTCTAGCCTCTAAGCTTTAGCATCCAGTCCTCGATTCAGTTAGCCTTAGCTTAGGTTCGCACCGTCCGCCTAGCATCCCCCTAGCTTAGCCTTACTTAGTCTTAGTCCTAACAGCTTACTATCTTAAGCCTCAGCCCTAAGCTTGACAGCAATACCTTAGATTCCAGTGCTTTAGCATTGAAACGCCTAGCTTTGGCGGTCCGTCAAACATGGCGGCTCGGTGGCACAGCGCACGCGCAGCGGTACGTCTCGTGTCGCGGCGAGCACTCCTAGCCCGCGCGCGAATTCGCTCAAAAACCGACTACGTGCCCTGTCCCGCCCCACTCCGCTCGCCCCCGCGCGCAACTCGCGTTCCCACTCGAAGTAGCTACCACGTCCCTCCTCCCCGCCAGCCACCCCTCCTCACCTCCCCCCCCCCTCCTCCCTCCTCCTCCTCCTCCTCCTCACGCCTCTTCTCTTGCTTCTCTTCTACTCTTGTCCTTCCCTAACTCTTACGCCCCCCCCCTCTTCCCCCGCCCCCGTCTTGCTCCTCTTCCTCGTCTCTCTCGTCCTCTCTCCATTCTCCTTGCGCTTACTCGCCGCTGCTCCTCCACTTGCCCCCTCACCCCTTCCTCACCTCCCCCTGCGCTTCTTCCTACTCCTTTCCCTCTTGATCGCCTCGCTCTCGCTCTGTCTCCGTCCCGGCTTGGAGCCATCTGCCGCTGGGGGCCAAAGAGGCACTACGACAACGTGTGAGAATGAGTTGTACGAGAGAGGCGGGGGGTACAAGCGGTCCTGCTGGAGGTGTCGATCGCCTCAGCTCCTCCAGCAGATGACGAGACTCCTTATTTATCAAGTTTTTGCGTTTGGGGGGCGGGGGTGGGAGGGCGTACTCATTGTTGCTGCCTAGTCATTTGACCGATTGACCACGCATCAGTCGCCTTTGCAGACGAGCAGGGAGGTGTACTTAAATTATCATGCATGACGGATCGGGTTTTTTTTTATTCAAGACAGCTCGAGTGAAAGTAGGAACCCAGGGTGGGTGGGGAGGGGGTACTTCATAGTCGTGGGCACGCCGTAGTCGTTATAAGACCATAGACCCGCATCCCTACAATGCGGGACGTGAATACGTTGGGTTTTCCCAACTAGAGTTTTTGAGGTGAGATTTTTTGTGTTTTTTGTGTCCCAGGCAGCGGGGGGCGGGGGCAGTAGGAGGGTGCAGGGGGTCAACTCATGGCTTGCGAGGGTGCAACAAACTGGGGAAAAGAGATGCAGTAGCGTAGTAGGTCCTATATAAGGCGTATATGTGTACTGCACCGTAGTTCGAACCGGCCTTGGTATCTGGGGTGGCCCTGCCTTATTCATTCCATCATGGTAGTGCAACTGTCCGGCATGACGGCCGATTTTGACCAGCTTTATATTTGGGCGCCGCCTTATTCTGCGGCCTTATACAGGCCCCGCTACGTACAAATACCGATTTCGACCGCTTATATCCGGCGCTCGCCTTATTCGCGCTGCTCATACAGCCCACTTCCGTACAAATACCGATTTGACGCGCTATATCGGCGGCGCCTTATTCGCTGCATACATCTATACGCGTGCGGCCACTTGTACAAAAACCGATTGACCAGCCTTATATCGGCGCCCGCTACACCGTGCGCGGTCTATACAGCCCCACTACTGGTGCAAATAAGCCGATTTTGACCGTGCTATATCGGCGTCCGCACTATTCGCTGCGTCTTAACAGCCCGCTACACTGGTGGAGGGTGAAGCGGGTGGGGTGGGGGAGCGAGAAGGGGAAGTGGGGCGCAAAACCGATAAACCGATTATTGCTCCGCTCCCTCCCCCCTATCAAGAATTCGACGCTGTCATCCACAGCAAGAACGTCCCCTCACAACATTCTAGAGGAACGCAGCTCACTCTTCAGCGACTCCCG
>MEHQ01001318.1:395882-407049 GCA_008828725.1 Saccharina japonica
GCTGCTGTGCTGCTGCTGCGGCGTGCTGCTGTGATCCGGCGCGCCGCTCCGGTGCCACTTGGCCAGTCCTAGCACACCACACTCGACCTGCTCCGTCCGTACTCGCTCTCGTTGTTGTCCTTCCCAGTCGGCTCCTCGCTTTCTCCCTGTTGCACTCAGGGTGCTGGTCTGGAAAATAAATTTCTCGCGCTGAAGGGATTACCAGTCCAAACACAGCTCGTCGCCACACGCTCCCTCCTCCTTTGATGGCGAAGCCAGGTTACTGAGACAGTACAGCTCCCTCAGCAAACACACCTAGGGCCGTGTACATAGTGTCCGTCCACCTTTCTGATGGCGTCTGCCTCCGCGCACAAAAGTGAGATGGACATTGCTGTCTACACCGACGGCCAAAAAGGCCCGTGCATCTGAACTTTTGCGCCTAACGCACCAGTGCCGATCCACTCTACCGCTGCACACGCTTCGCGGCGGGTGCGCAGCAGCAAGAAGGTTCGGTCCGCTTGAGGGTGAGCCTAGCTTGCTCGCTAGAAAGACCCCCCCCCTCGCTATGGGCCATGCCAAAGCAAAAACTTTGCCGAGGCAGCGAGGGGAAGAAGGGAAGTCTACAATTGAGAATTTTCACTGCGTGGAGCCCGGTAAAACGATGTATTCTACATTCCGACAGCCATACAAATGTCTTTCCGCGTCGAAGCGTTTTAAAAACAGTCGAAATGGGTGATTTTCAGTTGTTGTCGTTGTTGTTGTTGTCTTCACATTAAACCCGTCCTTTCTACTCAACCACATCAGTACACCCAGTGCCTGTCCTGATTCCTAATCCTAGAGAGATACAAATTCTGTGGTCACAGGGGGGGGGGGCGTACTCATTTGTTGCTTGCCTTACTTAAGTCATTTGACCATTGACCACGCATGCATCCCTTTCGAGACGGAGCACCATTCCTACTCCTAATAGAGGCACCTCCAAAAAATGGGCGCTCGTCACGTGTTTTCCATATACAGTACTACAAAGAAACTTTTAGCTCGTTAATCCTATCCCCTTCCTGTTTAACAGGGGTGAGGGAGGAAAATCAATTAATGTTTCCGTGGTTTTCTGCTTTCTTTCGGGAATGTTATGAGTGATCAACGTTGAAGCTCATGCTGCACATTGTAGGATGGCAAAGATTATACTAATTATTTGTAGTTAATGGTTTACGCCATTTCGGGGGACCATAATAAATAGAACCGACGATTCACACAAAAACCTACATATTCCCCTTTTTTTACTAAGACGCGTGCTACGGTAGAGGTAGCAGTTTTTGGCTGAATCGTTTTCTGAACGATCGGGCTCCTTAACCCAAATTCGTCGTTTTTTCATCATTTTTGTGACGAAATATGTTTCAGAGTATACTTCGGTCATGAGATTTCTCATCCGGCAGCGATTTTATTTTCCTCCAAAATCGTTTTTTTCGGCGAGGTATGACGCTCCTTAAGTGAGGAGCTCAGAAAAAACATGGTGCACCTCTATCGTAGCATGCGTCCTAACCATATTTGGTCCTATTTACTATGCCCCCCCCCCCCCGAAAAATAGTGTGGATTAATGACTTTTGACTTTTGACACAAGAGGGACGCGATAATCATAGATTACCCTGGTATGCACTTGCACGTTTTTTTTTTTTCTGTTTTGCAATAATTTTGATGATGATGCGACCCAGTCACAAAAGCCAGTCATATATAGATACATGCATATTTCAAGTATATAATAGATGTAGCACCGGCTGCGGGAGGGTGCCGCCACCATTCTTATCCCAAACTATCTGAAAAGAAGAACTGGACCGAAGATACACCCATCCGTATTATCTAGGAACGGGATGGGGATAGTTCTCGAACGGTCCCCTGTCCCCTACCAAATAAAACACATGCTCGAGGACAGGTCAGTGGTCAGCCTGCCACAGAGACAACGCGTGCTACTATAGAGGTACGTATTGTGGATGAATCTTGGCGGGAAGCAGACATAGAAGGGTGTGAGACTGTACGCATAGGTTTCCTTGGTTTCCGTGGTTTTCTGCTTTTGGAAAATTTATGAGTGATCAACGCTGAAGATCATGCTGCACATTGTCGGATGGCAAAGATAATAATAATAGAGGTACGTAGCATATTTTTGGCTGAACTTTTTTTGTTCAGAATGACCGGGGGGGGGCTTTCCTTATAACCCAAAACCGTTGAAAATGTATTATTTTTGTGTTGAAATAGATTTCGTTGTATTCTTACGAAGGCTATATATATATACGGGATTAGATCACCGGGGTATCATCCTCGTAGCACTTTTTGACATCCTCAAACATCATCATCATCGGTTTTCGGGTGGGGGTATATAAAGAGCTTATCAAAAGTGACCAACCACAACCGACCCTCAGGAACTAAATGAAAGTGCACCTCTATACCGTAGTAGCAGCAGTTCCCAGAGCCCAGAGCAGCAGCCAGCACAATAGTGGGACCATGTTTTTTTCCTCCTGAGGGGATGGGTCACTTGAGGATCTCTATATTAATAGTAAGTAAACAAAAATGATTTTGAGAAAACTGAAAGTGCTTCGTACCCGATTGAAAAAATATATATATATATTCCAACGAGCTTGGGTTAAGGAGCCCTTTAATAGGTCATCCAGAAAATGTTTTAGCCGAAAAAGTGCCACCTCTATCGTAGCACGCCTCTACGTCAGCCTTAGTCATAGTCTTAGTCGTAGTCTGTGTCATAGGCTTAGTCATAGTCTTAGTCATAGCCTTAGCCATAGCCTTAGTCATAGCCTTAGTCATAGTCTTAGTCGTAGTCTGTGTCATAGGCTTAGCCATAGCCTTAGTCATAGCCTTCATCATAGCTTTCGTCATAGCCTTAGCCATAGCCTTAGTCATAGCCTTAGTCGTAGCCTTAGTCGTAGCCTTAGTCATAGCCTTAGCCATAGCCTTAGTCATAGCCTTAGTCGTAGCCTTAGTCGTAGCCTTAGTCATAGCCTTAGTCATAGCCTTAGTCATAGGCTTAGCCATAGCCTTAGTCATAGCCTTAGTCGTAGCCTTAGTCGTAGCCTTAGTCGTAGCCTTAGTCATAGCCTTAGCCATAGCCTTAGCCATAGCCTTAGTCATAGGCTTAGTCATAGGCTTAGTCATAGGCTTAGCCATAGCCTTAGTCATAGCCTTCAGCATAGCCTTAGTCATAGCCTTAGCCATAGCCTTAGTCGTAGCCTTAGTCGTAGCCTTAGTCATAGCCTTAGCCATAGCCTTAGCCATAGCCTTAGTCATAGGCTTAGTCATAGGCTTAGTCATAGGCTTAGCCATAGCCTTAGTCATAGCCTTCAGCATAGCCTTAGTCATAGCCTTAGCCATAGCCTTAGTCATAGCCTTAGTCGTAGCCTTAGTCATAGCCTTAGTCATAGCTTTAGTCATAGCTTTAGTCATAGACTTAGTCATAAGACTTAGTCATAGCCTTAGTCATAGCCTTAGTCGTAGCCTCAGACGTAGCCTTAGTCGTAGCCTTAGTCACAGCATTCGTCATAGTTAGCCGTAGCCTCATGGTTAGCCTTGACCCTCAATAGGTTATTGATTAACCCTGTCCCTAGCCTTAGTCTTACATTTACCCCTAGCATTTACTCGTAGCTACGAAGCCTTTATCCTCTAGCATTAGCCCTAATAGCATAAGCCTTAGCATAAGCCCGTATCCTTATCGTTAGCCTTAACCCATTCATAACTGAAAAAAATGTCCCACACTAATTCCTAGTAGTTTTTCCCCAAATTCGTGGGACCAGTTCTTAAGGGGTTACGCCACAACCTTATCCTTAGCCATAGCCGTAGCCTAGAGACCCTCAATAGTTATCGTTTGACCTTAGCCATAGCCTTAGTATTGAACTCAGCTCTAGCCTTAGTCTCGACACTCTCCTTAGCCTGAGCTTCACTTAGCCTTAGCCCCTTAGACCTAAGCTCGTACTTAGCTCTAGCCTTAGCCTTAGCATCCTCCTCAGCCTTAGCCTTACCTAGCCTTAGCCTTGGCCTTAGCATCATTCTTAAATTCAGCTTTAGCAATAGCCTTAGCTTTCGCACCTCAAACATGTCCGCCCTTAGCATCCTCCTTAGCCTTAGCCTTACTTAGCCTTAGCATATTCCTTAGCCTTAGCCTTACTTAGTCTTAGCCTTCGCCTTAGCATCGTTCTAAAATTCAGCTTTAGCCTTAGCCTTAGCTTTCGCACCGTCAAAGGCGTCCGATTAGCATCCTCCTTAGCCTTAGCCCTACTTAGTCTCAGCCGTAGACTTACTTAGTCTTAGCCTTAGCCTTAAGCTTTAGCATCATTCTTAGATTCAGCTTTCGCCTTAGCCTTAGCTTTCGCACCGTCAAATACGTCCGGCCTTAGCATTCTCCTTAGCCTTAGCCTTACTTAGTCTTAGCCGTAGCCTTACTTAGTCTTAGCCCTAAGCTTTAGCATCATCCTTCGATTCAGTTTTAGCCTTAGCCTTAGCTTTCGCACCGTCCGGCCTTAGCATCCCCCTTAGCCTTAGCCTTACTTAGTCTTAGTCCCTAGCCTTACTTAGTCTTAGTCCCTAGCCTTACTTAGTCTTAGCCTCAGCCCTAAGCTTGAGCATCATCCTTAGATTCAGCTTTAGCCTTAGCCTTAGCTTTGGCGCCGTCAAACATGGCGGCGTCGGTGGCACACCGCACGGCGCAGCGGTACGTCTCGTTGTCCGGCGACACTCCACCCGCGCGCATGTCGCTCAAAAACGCCGACACGTGCCCTTCCGCCCACCCCTCAGCCCCCGCCCACTTCGCGTTCCCCTCGAGTAGCTCTACCACGTCTCCTCCTCCCGCCGCCGCCCTCCCCCCCCCACCCCTCCTCCACCCCCCCCCCCCCCGCCCCCTCTTCCTCCTCTTCCTCGTCCTCCTCGTCCTCCTCCTTCTCCTGCCTTCTCCGCTGCCCCTCCTACCTTCCCCCTCACCCCTTCCTCCCCCCCCTCGCTTCTTCCTACTCCTTTTCCTCTTGCCCCCCCTCGCTCTGCTCCGTCCCGGCTTGGAGCCATCTGCCGCGGGGGGCCAAGAGAGGCACTACGCAACGTGTTGAGAATGGAGTTGTACCGAGAGAGGCGGGGGTACAGCGGGTCCTCTGGAGGTGTCGATCGCCTCAGCTCCTCCAGCAGATGACGAGACTCCTATTATCAAGTTTTTGCGTTTGGGGGGGGGGGGGGGGGGGGGGGAGGCCGTAGTCGTATGACCATAGACCCTCGCATCCCTACAATGCCGGGACGGAGCACGTTGGGTTTTCACCAACCAGGCAGCGGGGGGGCGGGGGGAGGTAGGGGAGGGTGAAGGGGGGTCAACTCATGCTTGCGAGTGGTGCAAAACGTGGGGAACGATATGCAGTACGTAGTAGGGCCTATATAAGGCGGTATACTGTACTGCACCGATATTTCGACCGCCTTGTATCGGGTGGGCGACTTACTCATTCCATCATGTGAGTGCAACTGTCCGGTCATGACTACCGATTTCGACCGCCTTATATCGGGCGCCCGCCTTATTCGTGCTGCCTTATACAGGCCCCGCTACTGTACAAATGCCGATTTCGACCGCCTTATATCGGGCGCTCGCCTTATTCGCGCTGCCTCATACAGGCCCCACTGCTGTACAAATACCGATTTTGACCGCCTTATATCGGGCGGCCGCCTTATTCCTGCTACCTTATACGCGTGCAGGCCCCACTACTGTACAAAAACCGATTTTGACCGCCTTATATCGGGCGCCCGCACTACTCGTGCGGTCTTATACAGGCCCCACTACTGTGCAAATACCGATTTTGACCGCCTTATATCGGGCGCCCGCACTATTCGTGCGGTCTTATACAGGCCCCGCTACTACTGTGGCAGGGGGAAGCGGGTGGGGTGGGGGGAGGCGAGGAGGGGGAAGGGGGGGACGCAAAACCGATAAGCCGATTATGTGGCCCCCTCCCCCCCCCCCCCTATGTGGCCCCCTCCCCTCCCCCCTATCAAAGAATTCGACGCTGTCATCCACATGCAAGAACGTCCTCCTCACAAGCAGTTCTTAGGAGGACGCAGCTCACTCTTCATGCGACTCGCCGAACAACCTCACGGCGCTTCGCAAAGCTTGGTGCAAGCAACCAATGTCAGCCTGTCTGGTCGGTGAAAAACCCGACGCGCTCCTTCCCGGCATCGTAGGGATGCGAGGGTCTATGGTCAACAGACGACTACGGCCATGCATGACATGAGTACCCCCTCGCCCCCCCCCCCCCCCCCCCCCCCCCCCCCCCGCCCGCCTATGTTAAATTTACGAACACAACGTAAAGAGCGCCCCAACTTTTGGAGGTGTCTCTATCAGAAGTAGGAACGGTGCCCCCTCCGTCTCGAAAGGGATGCATGGTCTCAATGGTCAGATGACTAAGGCAAGCGACAAATGAGTGCGCCCCCCCCCCCCCTCCCCCCCTTTCCAAAGTCGCCTCCTTACCTGCCAACGCCCGGCGCGAGCACACTCCGACAGAGCGAGGCTGATGCACGGCGGGTCAGGCCCCAGCCCTTCCTCGTCCACCTCCCTAAGCAACGACAGCGCCACTCTCCAGCGGGTAGGTCGTGCCTGTACAGCAGCACCACCACCAGCGGTGTAGAAAGCTGGTCGCTCCTGCTGAGCAGACGCGCAAGTTCAGTCCCGCCCCGGGGTGTTTGTATTGGTCCGAGCGGCGGCGGCGGTGGTGGTGGCGGCAGGGTGGGCATGGGTGGGGGCGGGAGTGTGGGAGGGTTGGGTAGGGGGAGGGGAGGGGAGGGGAGGGGAGGGGAGGGGAGGGGAGGGGGAGGGGGGGGGAGGGAGGGGAGCGGGAGGGGAGGGGAGGGGTGAGGCAGAGGGTCTCGAGGGGGAGGGGAGGGAGGGAGGGAGGTGGAGGGGAGGGGACGGGGGGAGGGGATGGGAGGGGGAGGGAGAGGGGAGGGTAGGGGAGGGGAGGGCGGAGGGACGGGGCAGGGGAGGGGGGCGGGGCGGGGCGTGAGACGGAGTGGGGTGTGAAGGGTCGGCCTATGCATTGCGAATAGTGCTAAACGTGGTAACGATACTGTTAGCGGAGAGGGCGGGGGGGTTCTCAGGGGCGTACTATGTTATCATCTCTTTGGTGGGGGGGGTGGTGGGGGTGGGGGGGGTGATGGTGGTGGTGGTGGTGGTGATGGTGGTGGTGGTGGTATCCCCGATAATTCCGCTTGGGCGTGTTCGGCTTCCAGCGTCGCCCCCGAGTGGTAGTACCGGTGTTCCCGCGGCACCCTTATTTTTGTCGCCGAGGGTCCCACCTAGAGCCTTCCCCTCTCCCCACCCCTCCCCCTGTCCTCCTCTTCCTCGTCCTCGTCCTCCTCCTGTTTCGTCTCCTCCTCCTCCTCCTCTTCCCGCAATTTCTCCTCCTCCTCCTCTTGTTCCTTCTCCTGCTTCGCCTTCAAAATCTCCTGCATCTTCCTCGGCATCTTCATCTTCTTCTCCTCCTCCTCCTCCTCGCATGGCGTCGATGAGCTCGGTCGCCTCTTCCCATCTGGAAGAACCGAAATCACAATTCCATTTTTGTGTTTTTGGTAATTTTCAGCGATCAAGAGAAAGAGAGGTTATCGCGGCGTATTAAACCAGAGCACGTCACACTCCTCAAAAGGGGAAAAAAAAGGGGAAAAAAAAAAGAAAAAAAAGAAGGTAAACCACGCGAGAAAGAAAAAAACAACAACAAAACGCGAACCGCCCCGGCACCGGTACCGGTATCGGAACCGGCCCCGCCCGCACCAGCAATGAAAATGGACGACGCATGCTACGCTAGAGGTGCACGTGCATACAGGCCATTTTCTGAGCTATCCACTTGAGGAGCTGTAAAACAAATGATTTTGGACGACAGTTTAAAAGTGCTACTTATATGCCTGATGACCAAATCTCATGACCGAAGTATACTCGGAAAAAAAGTATTGCAAACAACACCACAAAGACTGAAAAAAGTCGGACGAGTTTGGGTTAAGGAGCCCGATCGTTCAGAAAACGTTTCAGCCAAAAAAAGGTATACCTCTATCGTATATACCACGCGTCGGCACGAAAACATTAAAAGCCACGACGTCAGCAGCAGCAGCAGCAGCAGCAGCAGCAGCAGCAGCAGCAGCGGCGGCGGCGGCACAGCTATCAGGTTGAGGTCCTAACAGGGGTGTCTGTTATCGCAGCATCGTGACCGCGATGCGACGACATATCACCAAAACATATCCCTTTGTCTCCTCCTCCTACCTCTACCCCCCCCCCCCCCCCCCCCTCGGTTGGGTTGGCGTCGGTTGGCAACGACGCTGTAAAACACGCCACTCGCTGCGTGAGCTAGACAACCAGGGTGCCGTTTTTTTTTTTTTTTTTTGGCGGTCACCAAAGCTGGCGGTCGAGTAGATCATTTGTGCGGGGTGGAGAACCTTTGCTCCGCACAAGGGGAATGGTCGTATCACGTAGTGTTAATATGGTAAGGCATCCGCGAGGCAGTTACATAGTAAAACCCATTGCTGTCTCCGGAAGTGGCCACACCAGAAATTAAATTAACTCATTGAAGCTGTCGTCCATATGCAAGTCCGCCTCAGAGGCGGTTCTTAGCAGGATGCAGCTCACCCTCCATGCGACTCGCCCAATACCTCACGGCGTTTCGCGCTTGGTGCAAGCAATGTCTGCCTGGTTGGTGAAAACCCAACGTGCTCCGTCCCGGCATTGTAGGGATGCGAGGGTCTATGGTCATATGACTACGGCCGTGCACGACATGAGTACACCCCCCCCCCCCCCTCCTTAATCCCTTTGGGGCCCCGAGACATCGACAGGCATAATTATAGCCTGGGTGTTATCAGCTGCCAATGTACAGGCAGCGTGGGTGCCCACTAGCACGGTCATAATCATGGTGCGCCCGTGCTGTACGACTCTCTAGACTCTCCTGCCGCTTTTACCTCTATCACCGTCCCCCCTCGTTCCACCTACACAAGCCCAGCATACCCAGCACATCCTCCGCGGCTCCGCTCTAAGACACTCTACCTCAACCCGCCCCCCCTCACGAAAAATAAGTTATATGAAACATATGGGAAAAAACGTGGCGACCGTCCAAAATGTTGGAGGTGTCCCTATCAGGAGTAAGGATGGTGTTCCGTCTCGAAAGGGATGCGTGGTCAATGACCAAATTACTCGAGTACGCCCCTCCCCCCCCCCCTAATCCTCTACCCGCCCCCTCTCCCTCGTTCCCCCTCCCCCCTCGCCCCCGCCCATCCTTCAGACACCCCCCCCCTTCGCTCCGCACAAGGGGAATGATCGTATCACGCAGTGTGTATGGTAAGGCACCCACGAGGGAGTTACATAGTGCTCCCATTGCTGTCTCAGGAAGTGGCGACACCAGAAATTAAATTAATCATTGAAGCTGTCATCCATATGTATGCAAGTCCGCCTCACAAGCGGTTCTTAGTAGGATGCAGCTCACCCTTCATTCGACTCGCCCAACACCTCACGCTTTGCTTCGCGCTCGGTGCGACAAGCAATGTCTGCCTGGTCGGTGAAAACCCGACATGCTCCGCCCCGGCATTGTAGGGAGATGCGAGGGTCTATGGTCATACGACTACGGCCATGCATGAAAATGAAGTACACCCCTTCCCCCGAGCCCCCTGCCGCAACACACCTGCCCTCCCTCCCGCACACATCCAGCACGGCGTTGTAGCTCACAAGCGAAGGTCTGAAGCCCTCCGTTCGCATCTCGGACAGGAGGTCGACCCCCCTCTGCCACAGCCCTCCTTTCGCGCACGCACCGATGGCGGCATTGTAGCTGATCTGCAAGACAGGGTAGGGGTAGGGTAGGTTAGGGTAGGGGTAGGGGTAGGCTATGGGTAGGGTAGGGTAGGGTAAGGGTAGGGGGTAGGGTAGGGTAAGGGTAGGGGGTAGGGTAGGGTAGGGTAGGGTAGGGTAGGGTAGGGTAGGCCAGGGTAGGGGTAGGGGTAGAGTAGGGTAGGGTGAGGTAGGGTAGGGTAGGGCAATTGCTATTTTTTAGTTTCGGCATTTAGAAATAGGGCGATAGGCAATACAAACACGAGCAAGGGTTCGCATTTCCTTCTTTCCTTCCCCGCGCGCGTATCCTTCCCCGCGCGCGTATTCTTCCATTGCGTGTTTCGTATCGAATTTCTCTGAGCTCTCTCTCGCGTTCTCTTTCTGACCCCACCCCCCCTCTCTCCCAACCACTAAGAAAATCGCCCCGACGTAACGTGCCTACGATGCCTAGTACAGTAAGAATAACAAAACCACATTTTTTCAACGGATAAAAATGATAAAAACATCAAGTCGACGGGAAAATAGCAAACGCCACGATCGAACCCCTCCTCCACCACCACCACCACCACCACCACCACCACCACCAGACCGTACCAGACCAGATCAAGGTCAACCAATCACCTCGTCTCGGGGCACGCCTCGCTCGGCCATCTCCGCCCAAAGCCTTAAAGCCTCCTGGGTCTGCAAACCCCTGGAGCAGGCCGTTATCGCTGCGTTGTAGGTAGCCGTGCCTGGCGTCGCCTTGCCGGTCACCACAGCACCAACAGTAGTACCAGCAGAAGGAGCACCACCGCCAGCGGTAAAAGCAGTAGCAGCAGCACCTCCAGCAGCAGGAGCAGCAGCAGCAGCAGCAGCAGCAGCAGACCCTGTCCCTCGCCCCCGCCCCCTTCCCCACCCCAGTTTCGACCCTTGGCGCTGCTCCACCCGCGCTTCCACGCCTCGTGCAACGCCTCCTCCTCCTCCTCCTCCCCGAGCAACTCCCCCTCCCCCTCCTCCCCCAGCAGCAGCCCCCCCCCCCTCCTCCTGCCCCTCCTTCTCCTGCAACTCCTCCTCTTCCCCTACCCCCTTCTCGTGCAATTCCTCCCTCTCCTCGTCCCCTTCCCCCTCCCCCCCGTCCTCCTACAACTCCCCCTCCTCCTCCTCCTCCTCCTTGGTTAAGAGCACCGACCACATCGCTCACACCCATTTCGCTTGGAATGGTGGCGGTGGTGGTGGTGGTAGTAGCGGTGCCAGGAGCGCGTTGCTGCATGGTGCGAAATAGAGTCAGCGCGCGGTCCCACTGGTTTGCAGCAGAGCAAGCGGTCATGACGGCGTTGTACGCGTATTCGTCAGGCTGTTTGTTTTAAATAGAGGGGAGGGGAAGGGGAGGGGAGGGGT
>MEHQ01001318.1:414899-436360 GCA_008828725.1 Saccharina japonica
GGCCAGTATGAAGAGGACTAGTGTGGGAGAGGGTGCCGGAGGGTGGGGCGGGGGGGGGGGGGGGGGGGGGGGGTGGCGCGTGCAGACGAAGGCGAAGGTGCAGGTGCAGTCCTCGCGAGCGCTTTGCCAGTCAGGTTTGGGCAACGGGGTGGACCCCAGGGACCCGATCTCACATCGCACCAGCACAAATTAAGACGGGGGAACATAAAATATAGTAATCAAAACTAAATGGGGTGTGCAAAACATAGGGGAATACATGGTTTTCGGGTCCGTCGTGGGTTCTGATTCTTACTACAACTCTGTCCGAAAATATAAGGATCGTTTTCTCAATAATATTAAATATAAACGGTCCTTATATTTTGGGACATAGTGATCAATACTATTAGACCATCTCCTATGGAACCTTTTTGAGAACCGAAAACGAACGTTTTCAGTTTTCAAAACCGGTCGTCACCCTTATGGGCCCGAAATTGGTCCATTTTTGGGTGATTTTTTTCGGGTATCATTTTCGGGACAGCCTCCACTCGGAAATGGGGCCCCCTTTTCGATCAACATCGCGATCGAAACTGGCGCGATCGAAACTGGCGCCCGGATTTGCATCGCCGTGGGTTTCCACACATCGTGGGAGGCAACAAGCGTTCAAATGCATCTATCTGCCAAGCAAGCAACAGGACCTATGCTGCTTGCTGTGCCCCGCTACCCACACCCAGCGCGCCTCACAGGCATCATCACGAGCCGATGGGATCGGTTTGTGATTGTGTCGGCTGCAAGAGCCTTGTCGCTCTCTTCTCGTGGCTGCGATGTCGCTCAATGTCTCGTAGGGGACGAGGGGGTAGTCGCGGTCTGATGAACGAGGCGATCAACACAGACAGCGAGGACGAAAATACGACTTCTAAAGACAACCCTCCTGGTGTGAAGCGTACGTGTCGTGTTTCCCTCGTCGCGAGCACCAGATACCATGCTTCTGCGTGGTGGGCTGAGATGCTCCGGAGCGACGAGCCCCGTGTAGTCTACGTATAGTAGGGAGGCAGCGAACACCTCTCTTCCTCCCGCTGTTGAATTTTTATATGAGAACATAGCCCAGCAGCATTCTGAAAATTCGGGTCATGATAAGGTTGTCGGCCGATTTTGTGCGTCTGGTTTTGAGGCCCGAGAAATTCGTCACGTTTTCGACTCTCTACACCGTTCCATAAGAGATGGCCTTACAGACAGCAGTGTGACATTTGAAATTCGTAACTCAGAACCAGGTTGACACACGACTCACGACCCCCGAATCACGCCTCACGACAAGGTATTATGCAATGCATGCCTGTGGTACGTACAGCAGTAACGTGATGCCTATATACTCGTATTAATAGACTGAATAGTGTTGTTGTAAGCAAGCTCAATCACGGAGCTGTGAGCGCCACAGGCAGCGGCAAACGGCGGCAGCAGCAGCAGCAGCAGCAGCTGCAGCAGCAACAGCCTGCAAACTCCTGGATCAGCAACGGCAGCATGATACAAGTGCATGAAAATAGCCAGGCGCAGCAGCGGCAATTGATCTCCCTACTCCTCTGAGGCCTTCTCGTAGGTTGTCTATGCTACGCGCTATTGTGGCTTCGTTTAACGCCTGGTACGTGGCACCTGGTACGTACCTGGTACGTACAACGTGTGTACGAGTACGTACAACTGCATAGCTAACGCAAGGGAAAGGGGCATGCAGGAGAGCCAGCAGGAGGGCGTCATAGAGCAGAACAAAGGAGAAGTTTGAAGTTTCGGCTATATCGGCTGCTGTTCACGAACGAGGATGTTTTGGCAAGTACTGCTGTAGTACCACGAAGGAGCAGCCCGCTACAGCAGCAGCAACCTCATGATCTCCGATGCCGTACTCGCAATTTTTGCTCAGCAAACAGGTGTTGGTTGCCTACGTACGGCGTTCTGCCGTCTGCTGCTCGTGTACTGCTCCGTAGCCAGGGGTACAGCACTGCACAACTTGACTCATGCTTGCCTTGCCTCTTGCTGCTACGTACGAGTTGCTGCCGAAATACCTGTTGTGTATCTCTCAGGTGCAACTCTACCACTGGTCTCTCTGCGGCCCTCACTGGTACCTGGTGGAAAACATGGCCGTAGGTGACAGCTGGCATGTGAAAGCCACAAGGTTGCAAGCTGGTTGAAGGGCCATGCTTGGTCGCCCTCCGCTTGCGCTGCGCAAGTGATGTTGGTGGGTCGAGATGGTCAGAGCTTGAACTCGGAGTTGATAAAGTTTTGAAGGCGTTTTTGTAAGGGGACGTCTAGTCAGAGTTCAGGAGCCAGCCGCTGCAGCTCATCAGGCAGACAGCCCGAGGAGGAAGAAATAACCAAGGCTTTACTGGAGTGGTGGACAGTCCTTGTGCGTACTTTGTCTGCTGAACGAAGCTCGGCTTCGCTGCCCAACTCTGTGAGTGCAAACCGCGGCGCTAAGCTTGCGAAAGTCCCCTAATTCTTGCTTTTCTTGCATTACCTGAAGTTGGAGCAAGGAGAGCAGCGTTCCCTGACCGGGTAGCGTGGTACGATAGACAGGCTTCACTGGAGTGGCGAGCAGCCTTTGCGTGTTGCGTGTATGCTGGGCGAAGCTCGGCTTCGCTGCCCTACCCGGTGGCGTTTAGCTTGCGAACCCCCCCCCTACAATTGCTTCGCTTTGCTTGCACTTCCCGAGACTTGCTCAAAAACAGCGTCCCTTGACCCGGGGGGGGGGGCAGCGCTGGTATCATAGACAGGCTACGTACTGCTGCTGCTGTGAGGCCCGTCTGCCTGCGCTTGCTCTCGCTTGTGCTCAATGTCCTTGGAGGGGTCTTGCGATATTACATCTTCCCTGATGGCTCTCCTGGGCGAAGTACCCATAAGGTCACTGAGGATCCCACTACAACTACAACACGGGTAGTATTACCGGTACACTCGGCACTCGGCACGTATCTACCGCTTTGTCCGAAAATATAACGACCGTTTGGATGTTCATATTATGACAGAAATGACCCTTTTACATGTTCGTACAGAGGGGTAGATGTTGTCGAGTACCTGGTACCTGATACCTGATACCTGTGGGGTACCTGGTACGGAAACGCAGGCGTTGTACAGCAGCGGTACCTGGTAAGATTTGGCGCTCTGTCTGCAGTAGCAGGCCAGTACGTAGCAAAGAAGGCATCACCACAACACAGTAGTAGTGGCAGTGGCAGCAGTCGGTGTCGCTGATAAGTTGTCGCACGTATATACGTAGCGAGTGGCTATATAGCCCTAACCGCTGCGTCATTTCGCGTTGGCATCCTATTCAGACCCTGCCCCCCCCCCCGCCCGCCCTAGCAAAGCCTACGTAAGCTTCTCGTAGACACCGTGTACACGTATCATACCAGCTATTATATCATAACGCTTTGAGGTTACTCGTGTCGCTGATATTTGTCGTACGAGTACGACGTAAAGTGGCTATATACTCGTTGCCCTAACCGCTGCGTCTTTTCGAGTTGGCATCCCTTTTTTTCCGTGGTTGCTTGATATCATAGACCCCTGCCCCCTGCACCGCCCCCCCCCCCTCCCCCCCACGCAAAGCCTACGCAAGCTTCTTGTATGAGACGTCGTATGTACGTATCATACCATCTATTAATATAATAACTCTTTGAGGTTAGCCATCTATATGAAATGAAGGCGCGGGACAAGGCGAAGGCCACAGCAGCAGTACAACAGCACAGTAGCAGTGGTGTTGGTGACCCCGGCGGTGGGCGGCAGGCACGACACCGCTGTCGGTAACCAAGACCGACGGGTAGGAGAACTGGAATCTACACGTTCGCACATTATTTTTTGTAACGTACCTTAACTTGCTGTTATATACTGTACCAGGTAGTTCGGAACAAAGTACCCTTGTGTATGCGACACGTATTACATCTGTGGAGTGCGGCAGTTTTTTGGCGTCGCACGCCATCTATACCTCGTATACAGCAGGTATGAGACTAGACGCAAGTACCGATGATCATGATCGCAAAAGGTCGCTATTACTATTATACGTGTTTCGTCGAAATCCTCAATCTCACGGCTGCAATTGTTTTTATTTTTTTGGAAGTATATATCAGTACGTACGTCGCGACATCAATGACATAAGAGTGTCAAGTTCCAGGTGTACTGCCGACCTCTCAGTACTACCCAGTACTCTCAGTACAGCACCCCGCCAGTAATCCCAGTACGGTACCCCAGAGAGTACACGGTATTAGTACGTTGACAAAGGTCGTCACATAAGTCTAGTACTCGTGCCAAGTACGCTGCCAGTGTTGGTATGTAAGTCAAATCGTTGACCCGTTCGGGGCCTCTACACTTCCAAACGTTTCTCGAGCACGTTCCAACCTCCCAACAATCTATGATACGGTAATGGTTGGTTCGAATCTGCGATGGTTGTAGTTTGGTCGCCCTCCACCTGTATGTAACGATCAACCATGGCTAACCCGGGTTCTCGCCCAAACCGTTCGTTCTTTTTTTTTCGTTCGTTGGTCCGTCTGTTCGTTGGTCCGTCCGTTCTTTGGTCCGTTCTTTGGTCCGTTCTTGGTTCCGTTCGTTGGTCCGTCTGTTGGTCCGTTCTCGTTCCTACACTTTTTCGCTCTTCGCGTCGCCTCTCCCTCTTCTGCCTTGATGCTCCCATCCTTTCTTTAGCGGCATAGGCCACCCGACTCGTCGTCGGTAAACGGGGTTCGTCGGTAATACACGCCCCCTCTGCGATCGTCCGTAACTTAAAACAGAAATTAAAAAAGGGGGTCGCGAAAAATGGTGAGAGGGGACGACCCCGACCTGGACGGGGGCGTCGGTGGCAGGTGGCAGCCGACGGAGCTTCCGTCCTCCTCCTACAAGGATAAAAGCCGGAAGGAGAGCGGCAGCGGCAGCAGCAGCAGGCGCGACAAGGACGGCGACCGGAAAGAGAGGGGGGGGCGCGGGGCCGGAGGCGGGGGCGGGGGCGAGGGCGGCGACGGCGGGGGCAAGGAGAAGGAGCACAAGAGCAGCCGGTCTTCCAAGAAGTCCTCTTCCTCCCGGGACAAAGACAAGGGCAAGAAGGACAAGGACAAGGACGGGCACCCCTCCTCCTCGTCCTCGAGGAAGAGGGACAGGGGCGGCGACGAGGACGGCTCCGGCAACAACAACCCCTCGTCGAAGGAGCACCGCTCCAAGGAAACTTCTCGGGACCGTTCCCGGGACCGTTCCCCGGATCGTTCTCGAGACCATTCCCGGGACCGTTCTCGGGATCGTTCCCGGGATCGCTCGTCGAAAGACGGAAAGGATGGAAAGGGCGGCGGCGGCGACGACGGCGACAGGAAGCGTCGGAAGCGGGAGGAGGGCGGCTCCGGAAAAGACGGGACCTCGCGCACTTCTTCTTCGTCGCATAAGTCCAAGCACCGGGATAAGGAGAGCAAGAGCAGCAAGCACAAGAAGCACAGCAGCAGCAGCGGCGGCGGCGGCGGCCGGGACAAAGAAAAGCGAAGGGATAAGCACAGGAGCAGCAGGGGCGAGGATGATCGGGGGTCGGGGGGCGGTGGGGAGGGCGACCCCGAGGGGGGAGAGAGTGGGGCGGCGAGAAATGGGGCGGCGGGTAAGGCGAATGGCTCTTCCGCTGGTGGTGGTGGCGGTGATCACAGTAACGGTGGCGGGATAAAAGCGGCCGGGGAAGCGAACGGGCGGCACGGGAGAAGTGCAAGCCCCTCCCCCCCCCCCTTCATATCCGAGGACATGGCGGATGGAGAGGAGGAGGGAGAGCTTGTGTTCGAGCCGAAAAAAGCTCCTACCGCTACCGCCACCTCTACCGCTACCGCTACCGCTCACGCTACCGCGACCACCTCCTCTACCGCTGCCGCCGCTGCCGCCGCCGCCGCGGACACCGCCGTCTTGGCCGACACCAACGGGAAGGCCACGGAGAGACACGCCAGCTCCAGCCGCAGGGACAAAAAAAGACATCAAAGACCGGCTGCGGGTGATGATATTAGTGGTGGCGCTTCCCAAAAGGCGCCACCTGCGGAAGCACCACCGGTGAAAGCGCCACCGGTCAAGGCGCCACCGGTCAAGGCGCCACCGGTGGAGGCGCCACCGGTGCCGGCCCCCGCGCCGGTAAACGACGAAGAGGCGGAAGAGGCCGCGCGTTTTGCGCGCATCGCGGCGCGCGCCGAAGAACGGGCCGCGGAACGCGCCAAGGCTCGGGCCACCGCCGCGGCCGCCGCCGGCGCGCTTTCGAACGGAAACGCGCGGTTTGGTGCCGGTAGCGGAGGTGGCGGTGGACGGAGAGGGGAGGGGGGGGGGGGGGCGAGGGGGGGCGGCATCGGGGCGGGAGTTCCAGGGAGCGGGGTTGGCGGTGTGGCGGCGCCGGTGAAGTTGGCCTTCAAGACGAAGAAGGAGCGAGAACAGGTTCGTTTTTTTGCAGTTGCGTGTTGAGGTTTGCGATTACGGTACGGGGCAGTGCGTCGTGTGCTCTTCGCTTGCCCTTCTCTCCGCCTCACCTCTCGTCATCCTCGGCCATGTACTCGTACGGTTGATGTCTCTTCCCTTTTTTGTTTTTTGTTTTACGGTACCACCCTTCGTCGACTTTGACTGCGTACGAGTACTTACGTACTGCGGTCAACTTTCCCCTTGTCTTAATACAAGAACCGGAAGACTTGCTTCTTCGAAGCGATACGTATCGCTCCGCATTTTTTCTCCGATTCTATTGGGCGTGTTGGGGGACAAATTACTCAGAGTTTGAGTGGATTGTTCCCCGAAACATAGGGCTGGGCACTGGCTGACTCAGCCAGTAGCGACTATACTGTCGTCAACATCAATCAGTATACTGGGCTGCAGCAGCATATACTGTCTCTCCTCTCTCCTCCCGGAAACGCAATTGGTGGCTTTCCGTACTATATATATAATCTGGCGTGTTTCTTGGCCGTACGTGCGATAAAAACAATACTGGCCAATATACTGGCCAGGTCAATCAGTAGATTACTACTGCCAGTACATGCTGTGGCAGTGCCCAGCCCCTACCGAAACAGCACTGCTGTCCTTAAGGGGCCAAATCGCGATATGGTTACTTGTTACGTTGGACACAATCGTCAGCTGTTTCTCGGTCCCAACTTATTGGGTTTCCTCACTTGTAGGAAGGCTTTTTTAGTGCGGGAAACAGCGGGAGTTTTTTTTTGTGTGTTGACCCCTTAAGAACTGGTCCCACGAATTCGGGGACAAGCTACTTGGAATTAGTGTAGGACATATGTTGTCAGTTATGAATGGGTTAAGAGAGGAAGCCACGCCTGGTATTAACCCTTAAAGGGCTGGAGTCCCGTTTTGGGGACAAATTACTCAGAATTAGAGTGGTTTGTCCCCAAAACGGGACTGCAGTCCTAAAAGGCCGTGAAAATCGCATTTCTGACGCATGTTTGCCTCGCAAGGGTAGCGCCTTACGTTTCCTGAGCTCTCCTCAGTTGTGGGGCTCCGTATGTACCTCACCGAAAACGATGAACATTCCCATGAAAATTTTAGCAACACAAGAACGAAAGTCTGACGATTTTGGGTCAACCCCTTAAGAACTGGTCCCCCGTTTTTGGGGACAAACTACTTGTAATAAGTGTGGGGTTTTTTTTTCAGTTCTGAATGGGTTAAGGAGCCCCTCCCGATCGCTCAGAAAACGTTTCAACCAAAAAAAGGTATACCTCTATCGTAGCGCGCGCGTTTTTTTTTTTTTTTTTTTTTTTTGCAATCTCTCTCTACGTAAGGGCCCGTTTTAACGAAGAAAAAAGAAATCAATTTGGAAAAAACAAAAACAAAAACAAATCCGCTTTTCATTGGTCAACACAAGAACGAAAGTCTGACGATTTTGGGTCAACTCCTTAAGAACTGGTCCCCCGTTTTTGGGGACAAACTACTTGTAATAAGTGTGTGTGTGTTTTTTTTTTCAGCTCTGAATGGGTTAAGGAGCCCCTCCCGATCGCTCAGAAAACGTTTCAACCAAAAAAAGGTATACCTCTATCGTAGCGCGCGCGTTTTTTTTTTTTTTTTTTTTTTTTACAATCTCTCTCTACGTAAGGGCCCGTTTTAACGAAGAAAAAAACCAATTTGGAAAACATAAAATTCAAATCCGCTTTTCATTGGTCAACACGCGCACCAGCACCAAAGATTAGGATCTTGGGGGGTGCTGGTGCGTGTGTTGACCAATGAAAAGCGAATTTGAATTTTATTTTTTCCAAGTTGAATTTATTTTATATTCGTTAATATGGGCCCTTAGGTCATTCAGAAATCGTGTCAGCCAAAAAAAGGTATACCGTATACCTCTACCGTAGCACGCGTCCGTTTGGGGGGGGGCGATCGATTTATTTTTCAGGTTGTTTGCGTTTGTGTTCGGTGCATATATGCTACGTTCTATTGGTAGGGACGTAAACTAGAGGAAGGTGCGGGGGGGTGTACTCATGTCGTGCACGGCCGTAGTCATATGACCATAGACCCTCGCATCCCTACAATGCCGGGACGGAGCACGTTGGGTTTTCACCACCAACCAGGCAGACATTGCTTGCACCAAGCGCGAACCGCCGTGAGGTATTGGGCGGGGGGGGTAAGCGACAAGTCATGCATGGCCGTAGTCGTATGACCATGTTGATAGACCTTCGCATCCTTACAATGCCGGGACGGAGCATATGTCGGGTTTTCACCGACCAGACCGAAGTTGATAGCACCAGCGGCAATGCGAAACGCGAGGTGTTCGGCGAGTCGCATGGGGGGTGAGCTGCATCCTTCTAGAACAATCAAGAACCGCCCCAAGGGAGGAAGGATAACACATGATAACTATCAATACACTATAAATACTAATACTAACTACAGTAGTACGGGGGACCATGGTATTCAAGACCCATGGCATACACAAAAACCTATTTAGTCCTCTTTTTTTTTCTAAAGCAATGTTTGGTCCGTATTACCACAACAGTATGTCCCCCCAATAAATATGCTTAATAAAAATACTGGAATATGTAGGTTTTTGTGTATGTGATGGATCCTGAATGAATGCCATGGTCCCCCATGATAGACGGAAAAGAAAACAAGGGGTATTTGTTTATAGGGCAATGGTCATTTGGGGGTATACCCCCTGGTTTTACGGCCATTTGGGGGTAGGGTCAAAATGCGCCCGCGGAACGCGCTCCCGCGGGCCCATACAGGCCTCAAACGCCATTCCGAAGCCCTGGCGAGATGCCCGAAGCCCATGCCAAGCACGCACACAACTTTTATTTTTTTTTCAGGCACGTCCTTGGGCCTAACGAGACGGCGGCGCACGAGGGAGCAAACGAAGTCCCCCCTTTGACCACATCTTGGGGGGGGATAACCCCACGTACCTACTAAATTTATCTACTCCCCCCGATTGACCACTTTTTTCACCCCGTTTGACCGAAACCATACCCCCTTTTGACCATCTGCGACAGCCCCAAAAACGACTACAGCAGTACGTATCCACGTCACCGCCCAACAGCCCGAATAGATCACGGGACGGAATACCCAGAACTTGCGAGTAGTCGGGATCGTTTGCCTCCCAAGAAATAAATTTCGGCACAACTATACAAATCAAATCTTTATAGACGATATGAAGATATCGGCTCGTCTGAGAAAACATGACGGTGATGGGGGAATCAGAACACATACGAGTACGTGTATACTCGGCGTATGGGTCGTGAGTTGCTGGGTGCTTGGTGCTTGGTGCTTCGTTCCTGGGTGCTGTGGGTCATGGATGCTCGGTGTTGGGTTGTTGGACGGGAGGGGTCTTTGGGACACGAGCAACATCAGGCGCAACGACGGTCGTTAGTCTTCTTGAGAAGTGCTTTCCTCCTGTCCCCAACGTATCCATCCCCGACGGCAGGCTGGTGTGTTCGAGTACAGATCGCCAGGATCACACCCAGCAACCAAGCACCAAGCACCAAGCACCCAGCAACCCACGACCCATACGCCGAGTATATACGTATGTGTTCTGATTCCCCCATCACCATAGCAACCAAGCACCAAGCACCAAGCACCCAGCAACTCACGACCCATACGCCGAGTATACACGTACTCGTATGTGTTCTGATTCCCCCATCACCGTCATGTTTTCTCAGAAGAGCCGATATCTTCATATCGTCTATAAAGATTTGATTTGTATAGTTGTGCCGATATTTATTTCTTGGGAGGCAAACGATCCCGACTACTCGCAAGTTCTGGATGTTCCGTCCCGTGGTCTGTTCGGGCTGTTGGGCGGTGACGACGCGGATACGTACTGCTGTAGTCGTTTTTGAAGCTGTCACAGATGGTCAAAAGGGGGTATGGTTTCGGTCAAACGGGGTGAAAAAAGTGGTCAATCGGGGGGAGTAGATAAATTTAGTAGGTACGTGGGGTTATCCCCCCCCAAGAGGTGGTCAAAGGGGGGACTTCGTTTGCTCCCTCGTGCGCCGCCGTCCCGTTAGGCCGAAGGACGTGCCTGAAAAACAAAAAAAAATTGTGTGCGTGCTGGGCATGGGCTTCGGGCATCTCGCCAGGGCTTCGGAATGGCGTTTGAGGCCTGTTTGGGCCCGCGGGAGCGCGTTCCGCGGGCGCATTTTGACCCTACCCCCAAATGGCCGTAAAACCAGGGGGTATACCCCCAAATGACCATTGCCCTTGTTTATAAGCCCCGCGTCTTATACTTTCTGCGCAAAACACAGCCAGGCAGCGACCGGCGTATCGCGGTGTGAAACATCCATTAAATACGTCGATTACAACGACGCACCCTGCTACCTTTTTCGCTGCAACTCGATCCGCAACGAATTCTGTGTCACGATTCGCGAAATTTCCGATCCGTGATCTTTTGTTTTGTTCGCTAGGAGTGCCTCTAAGTGGTCAGGTACCAAGTAAGCTCTACTGCTTGTCGTGCCCGGTGTGCTCCGCCCGTCCGCGCAGGAAGTCGCTAGGGAAAACCGCTTGCCCTGCATCTACATGGTAGACTCGGGGGGAGCGTACCTGCCGAAGCAAGCCGAGGTGTTCCCCGACCGCGACCACTTCGGAAGAATATTTTTCAACCAAGCTAACATGTCCGCGGCAGGTACTGACCAGTGATGGCAATCCACTAAAATAATCAACCATTTAAAGCTGATTATCGTAAATACGTCATTGTTAATTATCAGAATAACCAACCACACATATCGGCGATTAGCTGATTATTGTATCGGTTTGACGTTTAGTGTGATAACACTAAACGTGACGTTTAGTGTGATAACACTAAACGCCATACATATGCCCTGGGTAACTAATACGGGTTGTAGAATGCCCGTATAAACCCTACACAAACAAAAATCAAATGTCTTACGTATACACTCTATTCAAGCAAATCGGGCGACCCTCGCCCGCGTTGGCTTGGCGTGGTTGGGGCGATGGGCTAGACGCGCGCACGATAGGAAATCGTGGTAAGGGTGCCCAATGGTATACCAAGGGAACGGTTGGATTCGGCGGTTTGGCTCGTGGGCTCGTTTTTTTGTGTTGTGGGGGTAGTTTGGGGTTGGGGTTGAGGTTGCTTCGCGTGCGGCGGCGGCGGGCGGAGGCGTGTTTTGTGGGGGGGGGGTGGGGGGGGGGTGGGTGGGGGGAGGGTGTATTCATATTTCATGCATGGCGTAGTCGTTTCTACGACCCCGCATCCCTGCAATGCCGGAGACAAGAAAAGCATGGGTGGGGGGGGGCGGTGGGGTACTACATTTTGTTGCTTGCCCCTAAGTCATTTGAACCATTGGCGCACGCATTCCCCCTTTCGAGACAAGAGGGGGGTGGGAGATAAAGAGGGGGAGGTTACGTAATGTCCACACCTCGCCGTAGTCGTATGACTATAGTGGTAGTGGTAGTCGTGGCGGTGTTGTAGTGGTAGTAGTAGTGGTGGTGTTTTTGCTAGTTGTGGTGGTGGTGGTGGTGGTGGTGGTGATATTGGTGATGATGTTGGTGTTGCGTGTTATTGCTGGTGTTGATGGTGTTGGTGATATTGGGTAATAGTTTTTCGCAACTCCCTCTCACACCCCCCCCCAAACCCCATCCCCTTTTTCCCGTTGACCAGCTGAACGCCTCTTCGGGCCGGGTTTCCTTTTGCCGGAATTGACATGAGGAGCGCGGGGACGCGATTTCTTAACAGCTTCTCATGATGCAGAAACGCCAGGTGAGATTATTCCGTGGGCGTTTCCATGCGCTTGTCTTGTCTTGTCTTGTGTTTTGTTGTCTTGTGTTTTGTCTTGTCTTGTCTTGTCTTGTTCTTGTCTTGTCTTGTCTTGTCTTGTCTTGTCTTGTCTTGTCTTATCTCTTGTCTCGTCTTGCCTTGCTTTGCCTTGCCTTGCCTTGCCTTCTCTTGCCGTTCCCACAAACTTGGGGGGTCAGTTGCCGTCTCGCAACCCCACTCGGACCCCGCACCACCCTATCCCCTTTCCCTCTCCTATCACCACCCACCCCACCGCGCCAGTCCCTCCCTCGCCCACCCCAACAACGACAACGACAACAGGAGGAGCAGCGGCGTACAGAAGACGCGGACAACTCCCTGTCGACGCAGGACAAGGCGGACCGCGAGCGGTTGAGGAAGCAGCAGATGGCGGAGATGGCCGCGTTCTCAATGGCGGAGGCCGACGGACTAGGGGACGACCCCGTTCTCAAGGGGGCCCACTGGTCGGAGAAGGTAACGGCCTCGCCTGTAAAAGGAGCGTTTCACGACCTCGGACAGATGGTGATCTAGATCATCTACAGATAGATCTAGGCCATCTACAGATAGGTTCAGATAGTCTACAGATGAATATAAATCATCTACAGATATATCTAGGTCATGTACAGATATATCTAGATCATCTACAGATAGATGTAGACCATCTACAGATAGACCTATTATTAGATCATCTACAGATATCTCATTTAGTCCTTACGCCTGCCTTTGTGAGAAGTTTATGCAGGATGATCTGTGCAGTACAGATCCACCCCCCCCCCAGGAAACAGGTGCTACTACGTACTGTACATAAATCAAGCGAGTCGTACGAGTCCCACCCGGTATCGTGATGAGCTAGATCATACAAGATGGCGAGTAGACAGATCTGCCTTGAAAGACCTACTGCTTATAGATAATGAAGTGGGAATTATCTAAATGATCTATATCTGTACGAGGTGTGGGCCGTTTCTTTGTTGGTATTTGAATACAAACACGGTCCTTAGATTTTCCGAGCAGAGTGGTGCGCCTCGCCTATGGTATTAATACAAGTAGTGATCCCCCCTATAGCGCCGGTTAAATAGTGCCGGCTGCCCGCTATATATATATACTATCAAAAAGCGTCTTGATGTTGGTAACGCGTTGAATCTTTAACCCATTCAGAACTGAAAAACTTATCCCACACTAAGTCCAAGTAGTTTGTCCCCAAAAACGGGGGACCAGTTCTTAAGGGGTTAACTTCAGATTTTGTCCATTTCAGACTGTTTAATTGTAATTTCAATTTATTTTAATTATTTCTCCCCCCACAAATAGACACACACTTCGTGAATTCTACAGCCTCAGATTGTGTCCCCGTCATACGGGATGTACATCCTACATGAGGACATATCAAATCCGTAAGTACGCGCGATCGAAGTATTACACTCAGCTTGCAAAGATGAGCTTCGACGAAATCCTCGAGCTCACAGCTGTTTTTTTTTTATTTCTTAATATATATAGTACCTCGTAGTACCTGTGAAATCGCTTGGTACGAATGGGTATTAATACCAGTGTGGTTGGGTGCGGAGTATTAGTGCCGGTTGCCGCTATGTATTTATAAAAATAAAGAAACACAATAAACAGCTGTGATGAGATCGAGTATTTCGCCCGACACTCATATTTGCAAAGCTGAGTGTGATGCTTCGATCGCGCGTACTTACGGGTTTTCTATGTCCTCATATATATATATATATATATAATAGTGCCGGTATTGTTGGCTGGTGCAATCGCATTCGCATTCGCCGCTCTTTTGTCTCGAGATTTGAAGGACTGTTTTGATTATTCATTAATATGCAAGAGGAACCAACCAGCTTGGTTGATTTTCATCGCTACCACCACCACCATGACCGGAACCACCACCACTACCACCACCACGCACCCACGCCCTCACGCACCCACCACGCCCACGCACCTGGGTGAGGAAGTATGTGGCAAAGTCCTTGAGGCCAGAGGCGTTCATCCCTCGGCCGTTGTCGCGGATGACAAGGAAGCTGGCGCCGCGCCCACCAAGCTCCACCTCTACCTCCACCATGCGCGAACCCGTGTTTAGGTTGGTTGCCTGTGTATGTTTGGGTGTCCGGGGAAAGAAGGGGGGGAGAGGAGGGGGGACGTACTCATTCGTTGCTTGCGTTTAGTCATTTGACCATTGACCACGCGTCCCTTTCGAGGCGGAGCAAGGGGGGGTGTACTCCTTTGTTGCCTGCCTTTAGCCATTTGACCATATTGACCACGCGTATTCGTTTGGAGGCGCAGCAGGTGGGGGGGGGGGGCGTACTCATTTGTTGCTTGCCTTAGTCATTTGACCATTGACCACGCATCCCTTTCGAGACGGAGCACCGTTCCTACTCCTAGTAGAGACACCTCCAACACTTGAACGCTCATCACGTTGTTTCGATATACTACAAAGAAACTTTTTGCTACTCTTATCCCCTTCCTGTTTCGCCGTCTGTGGCCACCATCTATCTCCTAAAATAGGGGAGGGGGGGGGCGGGGTGTGTACTGATTAGCCGCATGCCATGCATGGTCGTGCATAGCCTTATGATGGCCATAGACCCTCGCATCCCTACAATGGCGAGGCGGACGGAGGCACGTTGGGTTTCCACCGCCTGTGTAGGCAGGCATTGCCTGATTGTACCGATTGCGAAGCTAAGGACCGCTTGTGATGGTAGACTTGCTTGCATATGGACTAATAATAGCGTCGAGTGAGCTCGGGGGCAGTTCCGTTGTTTTGACTCCTTTGGTGCATTTTGTTGTTTTTAAGTTGGGGAAGTACACCTCGCCTAGACCGGTTGCTGCTGTGCTGGGAGAGAGGAGAGGGGGGGGGGGGCTGTGAGAACCCTCCCTTTTCCTCCCCATGAACCGTTACCGTTGCTGTTGCCGTTACTGCTACCGTTACCGTTACTATGACCGTTACATTTGCCGTTACTGTCACCCTTACCATTTCCGCTGACCTGGCCGTTACATTTACCGTTGCCGTCGCATCTACCGTCTCCATTACCGTTGACCTCACCGTTGTATTTACCGCCACATTTGTCGTTATCGTTACCGTTAAATTTACCGTTGCCGTCACCGTTACCATTACCATGAACGTTACCGCTACTCTGTTTTACTTATACCCGTACCGTCACCATTACCGTTATCATAAACGTTACCGCTACTGGTACCTACACCGTTACAATTACCGTTACAGTTACCATTGCCGTTATCGTTACCGTTATTACTTCACCATTGCCGTCACCTTTGCCTTTTCCGTCACCGTTACTGCTACCGTTGCTGTCACCATTACCGCTACCATTACCCTACTGTTGTCATTACCTTTACCGCTACTTTTACCTTTGCAGTTACCTTTACCAGTACCGTTACCTTTACTATCACCGTTCCCTTTACCTTTACAGTTACCTTCACCAGCACCGTAACCGTTACCGATACCCTCACCGTTACCTTTACCGTTACCATTCCCTCTGATGCTACCGTTGTATATATATATAGCCGTTGGACGAGATGGCCGAGCGGGACTGGCGCATCTTCAGGGAGGACTTCGACATCCGGGTCAAGGGGGGCAAGGCTCCGCTGCCTCTCAGGTTCTGGGAAGAGGGGCACCTGCCGGAAAGTGTGATGGACGCTATCCGCGAATTGGGGTACGAGAAGCCGAGCCCCATCCAGAGACAGGTGAAAACCAGTAAACTGGAGATGTTTACACAAATACCTGGTATACCCTCTTTTAACCCATTCAGAACTGAAAACAATGTCCTACACTAATTCCAAGTAGTTTGTCCCCAAAATTGTGGCACCAGTTCTCAAGGGGTTAACACGACTAACTATGCCATGTTGTAATGATTTCCTTTTTTTTTTTTTTTTTTTTCCTTTTATGAATATTTCAGACGAAGAATATGGACTTGACTTGATGCATCTCCTTTTGAACGTTGTTATGAACGCAACCTACTACTGTTACTGCCGTACGAACTGGTAAGAACGCAATACTTTTTCAAAAGGAATATTGTTCATAGTTGGTACGTAAGACAAAAGAAAAAGTACTTTCATACGCAGTAGAAGTTCAAGAGCTGGAATTGCAACCTACGATTTCCGGGGAACATAGTAATCAGGACCAAATATGCTTAGTAAAAATACTGAACTATAGAGGTTTTTGTGTATGTGATGGGTCCTGATTACTATGGTCTGCCGTAACAGGTAAGAATTAGAGGGTTCTGTTCGTTGCAGTATAATATAAAGCAGTGGAAAAAATGAGCAGCTGAAGCAGAAAAAACAAGAAAGTTAGAGCGCGGATCGGCGATGGGAAGGCTTGTTTGTTACGAGGGGGCATATGGTACTGATCAGAACCAAATGTGGCGTGTTAACATAATAGGTGGAATCCGTGGTTTTATGGGTCGATGGTGTGTTCTGGTTACTATGTTTACTACATTTTCCCACCCGAAAAATATTTACGGGGTGTAGGACTCGTAGTCAGAACCAAATATGTATGTGTGTGAAAGTAAAAATGGGGGGATACGTGCTTTTTGGGTTCGTTTTGGGTTCTCATTAGTACATAGGGCCATATTTTTTTTTTTTTTTTTTTTTTTTTTTTTCCCTTCCCATTTATTATCTTCGCACTTCCGTCTCTCCCTCCCTAGTCGTAACTCAGATCCGGGGTCACAAAGTAGGCTCCTCTCCCTCCTCCCCCACTACGGTTCTTGCCTTGATTTTTATCGCGCAGAGGGTTCAGCCTTCCCAACGCTCGTCGATTTTCATCGAATTTTGCTGACTCACGCTCTCGCGCTTTCCGCTAGTCAAGATATTTTTTGCGAGAAAAAGTCCTAGAGCATGCACTCGGGGGGCTCGAACTCGCGATCTTGACGCTAACAGCTTCGTGGTTACCTGCTAGCCCACCGGGGCGACACAGTTGGACTTAGTGTGGATAATGTTCCATCTGATATGTTACCGGTTGTCTTACCTAAGACTGGTCCGTTTGGGTCCGTTGTTGTTGTTGTTGTTGTTGTTTTTTTTTTTTTATCCTCCGGCGGATGGGTAAAACTAAAGCTTACGCCCTCCCCTCCACACTTCCACGTCTCACTGCGTGTCGTGTGTCAATTCACTCCATGTCCCCTCGGACGTATCAGCCCTTGCTGCTTACGACTCCGGAGACTTGAGCATGTTGACCCGACCTGACCCCCAAAGGGGCCGGGTGGCTATCCAGTGTTGTTTGTTGTTGTTTTTCCATCCCATGTATTATCTGCGCCCTTTACTCTCTCTCCCTCTTTAGTCGTAACTCAGATCCGGGGTCACTAAGTAGGCTCTTCTCCTTCCTCCCCGCTACGGTACGTGCCTTGTTTTTTTATCGCGCGAAGGTTTCGGCACTTTCTTCCCTCGTCGACTCGCATCGAATTCCGCCTACCCACGCTACGAAGGCGCTCTCAGCAATTATTGGTTCCCTTTTTATTGTTGCAAATGAAGTAAAAATCTCACCACGTTGGGATTTGAACTCGGGTACCAATGCTATTAATAGTAGCATTTGAAGCTGACCACTATTACTAAACTAACGGGGCGACCGGTTTTGGATTATGATTATTGTTCCCCCCGGTAATATTTACGGGGGTAACATATTATAGTAATATCATAACCAAAAATGGTGTGTAAACTGTAAACATTATAGGGGGGATAAAAGGTTTTTAGGCCCATCGTGGCTGTGATTACTATTATATGTTTACGACACTAGCCCACCCGGTAACGTTTGATATTAATAGTAATCAGAACCAAAATAGGATGTGTAAACATAGGGAGATGCATGGCTTTTGTATCCGTTTGGGGCTCTGATTACTATTACAGAGGACGATAGTAAATAGGACCAAATGTTGTTGGTAAAAGTAGGGAAAATTGTAGGTTTTTGTGTCTCTAAACGTAGGTCCTATTTACTAGTGTTTACTATGGTCCCCCGTAACATGACCGCCCACCCTGGTCGGTGAAAACCCGACATGCTCCGTCCCGGCATTGTAGGGATGCGAGGGTCTGTGGTCACACGACTACGGCCATGCACGCAAATTATTGTACACCCCCCCCCCTCCCCTCCCGTAATATTACGGCCTGGTAAACACATGATCAGTAAATCAAACAAACGTGGTGTGTGAATATTGGTCTCTTACAGGCAATGGTCCACCCACTACCACCAACACCACGCACACTACCCAAAACACCACCCACCCCCACCACCACCACCAACCACCACCACACCAACCCACCACTAACCAAATACATCCACACCACCACCACCATCATCACTAACTAAGACACCACCTACCACCACCACCCACCACCACCACCACCTACCACTAACCATAAACACACACCCACCATCGCCACCACCACACCACACCAGGGCTATTCCCATCGGCGATGGAAAGGAGAGATATCATTGGCATGCCGAGAACGGGTCAGGCAAAAACAGCCGCCTTTGCGCATCCCCATATCGCCTACATCCTCTCCCTAGAAGCTGGCATGAGGGACAGGTGGCCCGGAAGCAGGGGCCCCTGGCGCTGCATCATTGGCACCCACCCGAGAACTCGCTATCAGGTTATTTGGTCTGGGGGGGGGCGGGGGCGGGTGGTTAGCGGAGGGGGGGGGGGGGGGTGGGGGCTGGATGGTAGGGAGCACTATTAATAGTTACTGTTGTGCCATGGTATACTGTCTGGCCCACCCCAGCGCTATCGATATACCGTAAAAATAGTATAGTAGTATTACGGGGGACCATAGTAAACACTAGTGAATAGGGACCAAATATTGTTAGTAAAAATAAGGAAATGTATAGGTTTTTGGGTGCACCGTAGGTCCTATTTACTAGTATTTACTCATGGTCCTCCGTAATAGTAGTAGTATTAGTAGGTATGGTCCCTTTTTAAGGGACCCCGCGACAATAAAAAACGGTATATAAGGGCCCATATTAACGAGTATAAAATAAATTCAATTTGGGAAAAATAAAATTCAAATTCGCTTTTCATTAGTCAACACACGCACCAGCACCCCCCAAGATCCTAATCTTTGGTGCTGGTGCGCGTGTTGACCAATGAAAAGCAGATTTGATTTTTTTTTTTTTCCAAATTGATTTTTTTTTTCTTCGTTAAAACGGGCCCTAAGGGAACCTCAATTTTCTGCCCCACCATTTTTGCCCACTATAATACTGACTGTATATTATTAAGGGGCCGGTGCCAACTCTATGAAAGGGACGGTGGTGCTGTATGTAAGGGACCTCCAATCCCGAACGCACTAAAAAAAGTCTCGTGGAAAAGGGGGGGCTATCATGCCCTTTGTACTGAAATATACCCAGCACGCTTCGTTTGTTGGTATTTCGTTTTCATTTTCATTTTCATTTTTTTTATTCCCCTTTGACCCGTTTATCTCGACTTTTTTTTGCTCTCTCTCCGTGTACTCTCTCTCTCTCTCTTGTCTCACTGTCTCTCTCTCTCTCTCTCTCTCTCTCTCTCTCTCTCTCTCTCTCTCTTCTCCCCGTCTCTTTCTCTCTCTCTCTCCCCCCTCCCCCCCCCCCCCCCGGGGGGGGGGGGGGGCCGCAGAGAACAAAAAAAATTTTTTTTGTTCTCTGCGGCCCCCCCCCCCCCCCGGGGGGGGGGGGGGGCCGCAGAGAACAAAAAAAATTTTTTTTGTTCTCTGCGGCCCCCCCCCCCCCCCGGGGGGGGGGGGGGGCCGCAGAGAACAAAAAAAATTTTTTTTGTTCTCTGCGGCCCCCCCCCCCCCCCGGGGGGGGGGGGGGGCCGCAGAGAACAAAAAAAATTTTTTTTGTTCTCTGCGGCCCCCCCCCCCCCCCGGGGGGGGGGGGGGGCCGCAGAGAACAAAAAAAATTTTTTTTGTTCTCTGCGGCCCCCCCCCCCCCCCGGGGGGGGGGGGGGGCCGCAGAGAACAAAAAAAATTTTTTTTGTTCTCTGCGGCCCCCCCCCCCCCCCGGGGGGGGGGGGGGGCCGCAGAGAACAAAAAAAATTTTTTTTGTTCTCTGCGGCCCCCCCCCCCCCCCGGGGGGGGGGGGGGGCCGCAGAGAACAAAAAAAATTTTTTTTGTTCTCTGCGGCCCCCCCCCCCCCCCGGGGGGGGGGGGGGGCCGCAGAGAACAAAAAAAATTTTTTTTGTTCTCTGCGGCCCCCCCCCCCCCCCGGGGGGGGGGGGGGGCCGCAGAGAACAAAAAAAATTTTTTTTGTTCTCTGCGGCCCCCCCCCCCCCCCGGGGGGGGGGGGGGGCCGCAGAGAACAAAAAAAATTTTTTTTGTTCTCTGCGGCCCCCCCCCCCCCCCGGGGGGGGGGGGGGGCCGCAGAGAACAAAAAAAATTTTTTTTGTTCTCTGCGGCCCCCCCCCCCCCCCGGGGGGGGGGGGGGGCCGCAGAGAACAAAAAAAATTTTTTTTGTTCTCTGCGGCCCCCCCCCCCCCCCGGGGGGGGGGGGGGGCCGCAGAGAACAAAAAAAATTTTTTTTGTTCTCTGCGGCCCCCCCCCCCCCCCGGGGGGGGGGGGGGGCCGCAGAGAACAAAAAAAATTTTTTTTGTTCTCTGCGGCCCCCCCCCCCCCCCGGGGGGGGGGGGGGGCCGCAGAGAACAAAAAAAATTTTTTTTGTTCTCTGCGGCCCCCCCCCCCCCCCGGGGGGGGGGGGGGGCCGCAGAGAACAAAAAAAATTTTTTTTGTTCTCTGCGGCCCCCCCCCCCCCCCGGGGGGGGGGGGGGGCCGCAGAGAACAAAAAAAATTTTTTTTGTTCTCTGCGGCCCCCCCCCCCCCCCGGGGGGGGGGGGGGGCCGCAGAGAACAAAAAAAATTTTTTTTGTTCTCTGCGGCCCCCCCCCCCCCCCCTCCCCTCCCGTAATATTTACGGGGTAACACATGATAGTAATCAAAACCAAACGTGGTGTGTGAATATGGTCTCTTACAGCAATGTCCCCACCCACTACCACCAACACCACCACCACTACCCAAACACCACCCACCCCCACCACCACCACCAACCACCACCAACACCACCACCACTAACCAAATACCACACACCACCACCACCATCATCACTAACTAAACACCACCTACCACCACCACCACCACCACCACCACCACCACTAACCAAACACCACCCACCATCGCCACCACCACCACCACCAGGCTATTCCCATCGGGATGGAAAGGAGAGATATCATTGGCATTGCCGAGACCGGGTCAGGAAAAACAGCCGCCTTTGGCATCCCCATGATCGCCTACATCCTCTCCCTAGAAGCTGGCATGAGGGACAGGGTGGCGGAGCA